>APFE030144861.1:0-95125 GCA_000404065.3 Pinus taeda | reverse complement strand
GCCATAAAAGATGTACCGATATACAACAAATTGATTAAGGAGAAGTGTTTCAGGCACCCAGGCAGGCGAAAGAGAGATGCCTCAACTATCAATGTCATAGGACAACTGTCCGATCTTATTTTGGGGCAAGTAATCTGTCCAAAGTATTTGGACCCTGGGAGTCCTGTAGTTGATGTTCACATCAATGGCACCTCATCCCCCACACCTTGATTGATCTAGGGGCTGCCATCAATGTGATGACCAGGGACACCATGCTTAAACTCAACCTTCGGAGTTCCTTAAGGAAGACCTCGACAGTACTGCAGTTGGCAGACCACTCCACCGTGACTCCCGAAGGGATTGTGGAAGATGTCCTGGTCTATGTTGACTCTTGGGAGTACCTTGCGGACTTCTTGGTCCTTCAGCCAAAGGCAAAACTCACTGGATATCCCCTCATTTTGGGAAGGCCTTGGCTAGCTACTGTGGATGCTTACATCAGCTGTTGAGCAGGAAGCATGACCATCAAGAATGGGCCTATGTCCAAACAGCTGGTCCTGTACCCTCCTGCCGAACCTCTGCTAGAACATGACTTACCACTTTGGTTGGAAGAAGGAGATGAGGACGAGGTCTACTCTGCACCATTGTGCACAGTGGAGGCCACTAGGGGAGGTCCTCAAATCGAGGATGATTTGATTGAGAACTTAATCCAAAATCCTCCTCCCAGTGCACTGTCCTTAGAAGAGTTAGTGGAAGATACCCAAGCCAGTGCATTAGTGGACCTCTGTGTGACTGATCCGAGCTCTCCCAGAGTTAAGAATGTGGAGTTTGGCCCTAAAAGAACTTTAAAGATCAGCTCCTCTCTCTCTTCCTCTCAGGAAAAATAGTTATGTAGCCTTTTGAACCGCCATTTGGAGGGTTTTGCCTGGAGCTATAAGGAAATGAAAGGAATCCATCCTTCGGTCTGTACCCATCATATTTACATTAAAGAGGACTGTAAACCAGTCAGGTAGCCTCAGAGGAGAATGAATCCGGCCCTTAAGGACATCGTTAAAGAGGAATTGCAAAAATTGTTGGATGCAGGATTCATCTACCCCATCTCGGACAGCGAATGGGTTTCCCCTCTGGTGTTGGTACCCAAGAAAAATGGGAAGTGGAGAATCTGTGTAGATTACAGAGAACTGAACAAATCCACTAAGAAAGACTACTTCCCTTTGCCTTTCATAGATCAAATGTTGGATGGACTGGCAGGGAAGAAGTTCTTCTCTTTCCTAGATGGATTTAGCGGGTATAATCAGATCCAAATCAGCCCGGAGGACCAAGATAAGACCACCTTCACTTGTCCATGGGGTACCTTTGCCTACCGAGTCCTTCCCTTTGGGCTATGCAATGCTCCTGCCACTTTCCAGAGAGCTGTATTGAGCATATTTGCCGAGCTGGTTCATGATTCGGTGGAAATCTATATGGTTGACTTTACTCCTTATGGGTCTAACTTCCAAGAAGCCTTGTCCAACCTGGGAAAAGTTTTAAACAAGTGCATTGAGATGAACCCATCCCTCAGTCCTGAAAAATGTGAATTCCTGATGACTGAAGGGACTGTTTTAGGTCATACCATTTCTCTTCAAGGATTATAGGTGGATCCTAACAAAATTGCTATCATCAAGAAGGTTCCACCTCCTCAGAAGGTAAGAGATGTTCAGAGTTTCCTAGGCTTAATGGGATATTATAGAAGATTCATTCAAGATTTCAGCAAGCTAGCCTTGCCATTGTTTGGCCTCTTAGGAAGAGATGTTGAGTTTAAATGGATTGATGACTGTCAAGGGGCTTTGAATGAGTTGAAAGATAAGTTAGTGTCCGCCTCGATCTTGAGAGGCCCAAACTGGGCCCTACCTTTCCACATCCACACTGATGCCTCGAACAAAGCCATAGGGGTAGCCTTAGGACAAGTTGAGGAGAAACTTCCATATGCCATATACTTTGTCAGCAAAAACCTGTCCAAGGTAGAAATGAACTATACTGTAACCGAGAAAGAGTTCTTGGCCGTGGTCCATTCCCTGAACAAGTTTCGACACTACATCACTGGTTATCAAACATTTGTACATACTGATCATGCTGCAATTAGATATTTAATGAATAATCCTGATGTAAATGCTCGTATCATTAGATGGTTACTTTTGTTGCAGTAGTTTGATTTGAATATCGTTGACAAACTGGGTAAAGAAAATGTTGTTGCTGACTTCTTGTCTAGATTGGATTTGCCTGCAGGTGAAGACGGAACAGTAGATGACCAGATGCCAGATGAATATCTGTTTTCTATTTCAGTACTCTCTCCGTGGTTTGCTGATATAGCAAACTACTTGGTCTCAGCACAATTCCTTCCGCATCTATCCTCAAAGGAGAAGAGCAGAATCGTGAGGAAGAGTGCCCCATTCACTTGGATCGAGGGCAACCTGTTCAAACTTGGCTTGGATCAGATCTTGAGGCGTTGTGTTAGGGAGGAGGAAGTCTTTGACATTCTCCTAACCTGTCATGATGGACCCTGTGGAGGCCACTTTGCAGCAAAGAGGACTACCTTCAAAATTCTATAGACAGGCTACTATTGGCCCACTCTTCATCAAGATGTCAGAAGATACATCACCCAGTGTGACCGATGCCAGAGGATGGGGAAACCGACTCCAAGGATGAAATGCCTCTCCAACCTCAAGTGACTCTCGAGCCATTTGAGAAGTGGGGCATGGATTTTGTGGGTCCTATCAACGCCCCTTCAAGGCAAAGGTCTTACATCATTGTGTGCACTGACTACCTGACAAAGTGGGCAGAAACAAAAGGAATCAAAGCAACAATAGAAGAAAAGGTGGCTGAGTTTTTAAGAGAAAATATCTTCTACAAATTTGGCTAACCAAGAGAGTTAGTCACCGATCAAGGAATCTAGTTCACCTCCAACTTAATTGAAGACTTGCTTTCTCATCACAAGATCAAGCATAGGACTTCCACCCCATATCATCCTCAAGCAAATGGGCAGGTGGAAGTCACTAAAAGAGCACTAGAAGGGATTTTGACTAAGGTGGTGAGCAGCAGTAGAAAGGATTGGGCAGATCGCTTGGTTGAGGCCACTTGGGCCTACAACACCACTTGGAAGACCACAACTAGTTTCACACCTTATGTGCTGGTCTACAAGAAGAAAGCTTTGCTGTCAATAGAGTTCGAGTACAACACATTGAGGATGGCAACTCAGCTGGACCTAGATCTCAGCCATGCTCAACATGAAAGGTTATTGCAGCTAAATGGGTTAGATGAACGTAGAATGCAGGCCCTCCTCCACTCAGAAGTGGTTCAACTTCAGAGGAAGATATGGCATGACCGACACCTTAATGAAAAGCAATTCCAGCCGGAAGATTGGGCGTTGCTGTATGACTCCAGACACAAGGATTTCAAAGGGAAGTTGAGGACAAGATGGCTAGGACCATATACAATGGAGAAATGCAATGAAAATGGTTCAGTCCTTATCAGGACCATTGATGAAGAAGCCATCCCCATGCTCGTCAATGGGCATCGACTGAAGATCTATAGGAAACCCCTTTCGAGGTAGGAGTTCATTGAGACTGTGGAAAAATCAGTGCTGGTAATAGAGAAGGGTTCTGCCTCTGTTCTGGCCACACCTTGATCATCATCAAAAAAAAAAAATGGGAATAAAAATATCCCTAGACGAAAACCTCTCTGAGGCGCCTAGGGCAGGCAGTAAGGGTGAAAACCTCATGGAGGCGCCCCTGTTGTCTCTCAGAAAATAAAGAATTTGAATAAAAAGACCCTTGGGTGAAAACCTCTCTGAGGCGCCCAAGGTAGATAGTAGGGGTGAAAACCTCATGGAGGTGCCCCTGCTGTCTCTCTCTCTCTCTCGAAAAAAAAAAAGGAAAAAAAGAAAGAAAAAAGAAAAAAGAGAAAGGAGTAGGTTTAATCTCTGAAGAATTATTGCAGGTTGCAGGAATATAATGCAGAAAGGAGGCCTCCCAAAACAAGGACAGGGGGCTGTACCAAGTTACCAGGCATCCTCATAGACACTCCCTCCATGGACAGTCATTTTTTTTAGGATTTGGACACAATCTGGTCGAGGTTCAACCTTCTACAGGAAGTTTTAGGACTTTCTACAGGAAGTTCTGCATTTCTACATGAAACATCCTGTAGAGCCTTTGGGCAGGACAGAATCGATTCTAGAGAGGGATTTGAAGCTTGAAATCTGTTGATGGGGCATGCAACCACCCTTTTCTTCCATCCACCACTTGTTTAATCGCCTTCCACCGCCATTGCAACAATCTGGTTATGTATTCCTGCATAGTCATACAAGAGTTCTGTTTCCTCAGATTAATTTTTTTTTTCCAAGTGACAAATCAAGCATGCAGAAGCTCACACACTTTACCTATCAAGGCTCCATGAGGACCCTTCATCCGTGAACGCAATCCTGCTCATTTCAGCATGCATCCCAGGAGGAGAAGCAGCTATAGGATGTCCTACAGGAATCCTGTAGCAGCTGATCTAGCTGGAGCACATACTATGGAGACACTAGCAGCTCAAATCAAATGAAGATGGTGCATGCAACATTTACCACCAGAGATTCGGGTCCCAAAGTCTTGCATCCAGCATCAGCCAATGAAAAAGGAGCTCCAGCGCCCGTGCACGAAGTAGCAGCAAGCAAATCCAACATTCCACGTCCCGAAGCCTGCAGAACACGTCCATAACCACACAGGTAAGTGTCTAACCTTATTCGTCGAATTGCATGAACTACACTCTAAAATTTGCATGACTGTGAAATGTGCGGATTGAACAAGTTCGGTGGCCAGTCAACTGGCCACCCACAGCTAGTCGGATGGCCTCATGGGATCCGAACGAGCCTGGTTATGCCAAAGAGACGGGCAGTTGACACGTGGGAAGTGTCCAGTCGGGGAGAATCGATAGTGTGACAGAAATGGCGGTAGTTAATGGTGGCAAAAATGATTTGGCAGTCAGAGACACGTTGAAGAATGATGGCCGTGACGTTATCTAACGGATCGGCCTGGAGAACTCACCCCCGTGCCATGAATTGCGCAGTAATTCAAATTGCTCGGCCGAATAACTCACAGTGAACCGCTGTCATTCGCACTTGCAACTGTTTTTGCAGCAGAGTACGCGTCCTCCTCCTCTGTAGTTTGTTAGCTTGAGCTTCTCGGCCCATTCCAACGTCCTTCTGCATCTCAGACTTGTCCAGAAGCACCGTGACGTCCTCCAGAAGATGGAAAAGCTTTCTACAAGAAGGAGTGCTACAGGAAACCCGACATAACAGAGAAACCTGGACTGTCTACGTCGAGGTTGGCAATTCGAAGAGAGGTAGGCTCGAACACACCATTCCCATGCATGATATTTCAAAAGGTGGTGAATTCAACGTGCTGGAGTAGGAAAATAAAAGTAAGTATGTCTATGAATCAAAATAGCAGTTTACTTATGGTTGCATGAAATTTCTTCGCTGGTTTGTGTCCAAGATTTTCTCCACAGGTCCTGAAGAAAATTCCTGCTGTATAGAAGTTGAAACACTATCAAGGCTAACTGGTGGGAGAAAAAAATGTGAATTTTGCATGATTTTATGTATGCCAGGGGGTGGAAATTGAGCTCTGAACTTTGTTTAGGGAAACCAAAGTTGTCCTTCTGTACACGGGCAGTCGAGTTTTAAAACCGGGGAATTGATACAAAGTGACCTGAGGGATACTGCTTTCAACGTTCTGGGGAGGAAACACACATAGAATTCCCTTTCTGCTCAAAGCACAAGCCAAAACAAAGCGTTTTTCACCATGCCAGGAGGGTTTATCAGAAAGGAACCCTTAGATTCCAAGAAACTGCAAGAAACTCCTGAGGTGGTAGACCTATTTTCCCATGCAAACTGGATGACCTTCTGTGACAAAATTCAAGGTCACGATGATGAAATAACAGAGGAATTCCTAAGGTCCCTGAAGCCTAAATCAAAGACACTAGCCACTGTAAACTTCAGAGGGTTGACCCTAAAGGTCACCCCACAACTCATTAGTAGAGTCACTGATCTACCAATGGGGATACCCTGGGATAAAGAGGAGAGGAAATTGGGCCAAAAGGCTAAAAAGGAATTCTTCCTACCAGAGGAACAGTTTTTAGAGGATAAGAATGGGGTCCGGAGAACCAACCTACAACCATTTTGGAGCAAAGTCAGCCTTCAGATTATGAAATATATTACCTGTGAGGGGTGGTTCAGTATTGTACATGGTTATCACTTCCGTTTGCTAACTGAACTCAGGCACAAAATGGATTTACCCACAGAACAAAAGTTGAGCATCCCCTACTTCCTCCTGCAATCCTTGATTGAGTGTGCCACAAAACTGAAGGAAGGGACACCAAACCAGCTGGCCCATCATGGGCTTATCAAGCTTCTAGTAGAAGATGCACTCCATACCTATACTATCCCTCTCTCCTGGGAGATTTTTTGCAATATGTCTAAGGATGATGATATCCGAATTTTGGCCGAGGAACTCACTTCCTCTAGCAGTGAGGAGAAGGAGCACATTGAGGCAAAAAAGAAAGCCAAGGGTCAGGAAACCCCAGGCAGACCACCAAAACAAGGACAAAAAGAGAAACGAGAGAAAGGCCAAGTTGCTGAGGCCAAAACTGTGGGTGGAAAAATGACACAAACACCTAGGGAGAAGAGATTGCAAAGCAGGGTAGAAAGGACTGAAAAAGTCCAAGCAAGTGAAGGCACACCTAAGGCAGCCATAGCCAAACTAAAGGAGAAGGCACCCCCAGCTAAGCAGGCCAAAACAATGCCAACTGGTTCTACAAGAAGCCAGAAGGCCATTTCTACAGGAAGTCCAAAAACTGCTTCTACAGGAAGCCAAAAAACAATTAGCACAGGACTTTCTATAGGAAGTCTGGAAAAAGGGAAAGGGAAGGAAGAATCTCCTGAGATTATAGCTAGGGAGGTAGCAGCTATGCTGGCTGCCCTCAGCACATCTCCAAAGCAAAAATAAAAGCGGAAGAGGGAGCCTTGCATGTATTTTAAGGCAAGAAGAAGCACGAGGATTAAAACTGGCAGACCAAAAGAGAAACAGTCCAAAGGACCAATTACAATTGAAGACACCCCATCCAAACAAAAAACATCCATCACATATGAGCGGGGAAGCCCGAAGACATCCACATGGAAACAAAGGATGGAAAAGTTGAACTCAGAGGCCTCTCTACAAGATGCCAAGGCTGCTCTACAAGAAACATTGGCTAGGTTGAAGGAAATCGAAAAGATGGAGGAAAACATAGCCAACTCATCACTGGAGGAAGAGAAGGCTGATACCATTATGGAACCAAGCCCCCAGCCCAGCTTGGGCTCTTACTATAACTTCTTAGAGGCCGGGAAAATAATTCCTCAAAAATTCACGGTGCCACTTTTCCTAGCACTAGAGGAAGAAAGAGTGAGGACCCACACTTGGATGAAGATCGCTAATTCCAAGGGGGTGGCAGATATAGGTCCTCTGGAGGAAAAGCTCAAGGAGGCCCAAAGAGAATTGGCAAGGGTACGACATGTGGAGAGCTACCAGCAGGCCAAGCTACGGGAAGAGAATGAGTTACTTAGATAGCAGCTACAGTTACAAGGACAGAGGAAAGAAGATAGGCCTCACCTCTTGGGAGAACAACAACAACAGGAGGAGGCCACAATAGCCAAAGACACCACAGAAGAACAACAGAGAAAGGAAGGAATGCAAGCTGAAATTGAGCCACCAAATCGGCAACTACAGAAAAGAGAATTGCAAGCAGGCCTAGAGATACAGTCTCTAAAACAACAGATACAAGAGAAGGAGGCCCAACTGGCCTGCATGGCCAGTTGGGCAATGGAAGCTCTGCAATGTAGGTAGCCAGCCAAATCCTATGCCCTATACCTCAGGGATCAGCGGCTGCAATTTTAGATCAACACTCTGGCACAAAGAGGTATCACTCAAATCCAAAACCCCCAACAATTCACGGCTTTATGTAACAACAGTTCGTCAGAAGACAAGGCCAAGCTATCAGAGTTCTACCTTCATAATTTGGCCCTTCCCAACATGACCTCGTGGGACCCCAACATAGCCGTAGGGGACATGCAGCTTATGGCCATGACCTCATGGCTAAACCATGAAGAAAAGAGAGCAGCAGAGGTCAGAAATGTCATGGACCGAGAACTACAGGAACCACTGCTGATTAGAGCAGAGCCAGGGGACCCCTCAGCTTTGATATCCGCCCACCGGCACCTAGCAAACAACTCTCAGGCCCTGCTAGATTACATGGATTGTCAAGCTCAGGCCATAGCACATTTTGAGGACATGGAGGGACTATTGGGGGACAACTGTGTTCATGCTTGCACCCATAGGTGGAACACATTGTCCCACAGCCTCAAAATTAGATAATACCACACCCCAACTAGAATGAGGGAGGCCTTGGCACGAGTGCCTCTCTACAAAAATTCTATGCAGAATCTTCAAGCCAGTTGGATAGGCCTCAAGTTAAGTCCACCGTTGCTTTTGGGGTTGCTAGAAGGAGGCACAAAAGAAGAGGAGCATAAGCAGTGGGAAGAGGTGGAAAGGAAGGCCAGATTCCATGACAGTGAAGAAGATATTACTTCAGAAGCCTGGGATGTGAGGGAGGTGATCAAAGCAATTAAGGACGAGGAGCTGGACTAGTTGCTCAGAGGATGAGCAACCCATTTAGCAGGGGGTGATGATGAGCCCCGAATTGGGTAACTTATTGGGCTCATTTTGCCTAATTGTCCTTGTTCAATCCTCCATTTTTCATAGATTATGCATTTTTTTAGTATGTTTATGTCATTTGAACGAATAAGGGTCACTCTACCTAGGAGGCTAATACGTGGTTATTTCAGGTTTTTTGGACAAATGTTGGAGCAAAACCAAGAAATCATGGGCTAGGTGACATCCAAGCTTGAGGTGAGGATTCATAGGGGGCTTTGACATTAAATGGCCCTTCCTCGGGATCTCCACCCTCAACTTTGAGCTCACAGGCCACCAAAATGGATCCTAAAGGCAGCCAAGCAGATTTGGGAAGAGGGACTGTCTACTAGCAGTTGGGAAAGCCGAGTCCCTTGAATTTAGGAGGCCTGCTAGGTCCCTCGTGATGTATAAATAAGAGGGCCTTAGCCTTCGTAGTTTACTTTTGAAACTATTGCATTTTTTGCACTATAGTGCTGTCACTTTCAGCTCGTTTTCTTGTAGCCATTGTGGCATAACTTTCGGTTGATGACTATTTTTTGGTAATGACAAGCAATCCTATTTTGTATCAGCTCTGAGTTCTTTATAGGAGCTGTAGCTCTTAGGGTTGGGCCCAACCTGAGAGCCAAGGCCTCCTTTATGTATTGTTATTTGTCCTTTATGTATTGTTATTTCTCCTTTATGCATCGTTGTTTCTCCTTTATGCATTTGCAAAATTATTTCTGTTAGGCAGATTAAATTGTGCTGATTAACTAGGTCATTGCTGATGGTTAGAAAGGCTTTTGATGTTTAGATTAAGTTGGTAGGATATCAACAGGGAAAAAGCTTTAGAAAAAGGCCAACGAGCACCTTTGGTTTCACCTCTCCCTCATAGGATCAGGGGTTGGGATCAAAGTAACCTTGTTGTCCCAAACAAAAACACTATTTTTACTTTGCCATGCAATCACTAGTGTATGATTTTTGTTTGCAGAAGTTGATTACATGTTCAGATCTTTGAATTTTTCGTTGCATAGTTAATATACATGGTTTGCTTGCAAATAAAGCTCTGTTCATTCACTTTACTGTTAGCTAGATCAAATTAGGTTGGTATAACTAGGTCTTTGATTACTTGCAAGTTGTTATTGGTTCAGTTGGAAATATACATTGCAGAGCACCTCTACCACTTCTTCATCCACCCAAAATTCATCAGACCCATCTGTTCCATCCCCTAACTTGGTTTCTTGCCTCACGTTTTTCATTTTGCCCACATAACCCTACCTTTTTGTGCAACCATTTTTTCAGCCTTCTTTGAGAAAATTCAGCCATCTACACCTTCTCCCAACTCCATCCTCTAGTCCCTGGACCACTTCAAATCCCTATCCTACCTCCATACCCACTCCTTCATCTTTCCTCACTCATCCATCCTCCAAAATCCCATTTCTGAACATCTTGTAGAAATTTCTGAACATCCTGTAGAAATTCCTGAACATCTTGTAGAACCCATGCAGACTTCCTGTAGAAGCTCACAAATGAGGTTTCTTGATAGCCAAACTCTGTGAAACTCTCTAGAAGGGTGTTAGGACCCCTTAGGCCCTCTCTGAACCTTCCCAACCTCTTCCAAGCATTTCTCCTCGTCGATCCACCTCTGCACAGTCAAGAACAGTGAAAGCCTATGCATGATAATTCTGACAACTTATTAAAAAATACAAAAAGATGTTTTCTTCAGATAGAGGTAGTCTAGACACACGTATTTTACCTTCCTAGAAGTAATGGCATCTCTTTCAGTAGCTTGCATTCTCTTCTTTGCATCAGTAGGACTAACTGGTAGAATTAGGGTTTGCTAGGGTTTGCGCTTTCTTTCAGTTTTTTAGTTTCTTTTCGCAAGTAGATTAGCTTCCTTCGAGTTAGCTTCCATCCTTCAGTTAACAAGCTTTTTCTCAAAGCTCATAGAAGTTTGGTTGAGCCCCTAGCGGACTTGTGCTAGCTAACCAAGTGACAGTTGCAGCAAGAGCTAGTACTTGTGTATACAGCATCGTCGCTTCCAAGTTTGTTACGAACTACTGGGTTGATAAAAGTAAAGAAGGGAGTCCCAGGAGTTGCAGCATTATTGTTTTAATACTGGAGCCCACCAATAGGCTGAGGAGGGCTTCCACAACCTAGATAGACCAAAGCAATACACAGTCGAAACAACAGACATGACAGCCAACAACAGAAGGCTGAAATAAATTCCCAAAATAGAAACAAAATCAACAGGATGGGCTCGTTGCACAGGAGTCAACCAAGTATCGACATACCAACAACCTGAAACCCTAAGGGTTAAACAAATATAGCTCGAAACCAAAATGCAACCACAGAGCACAGTCAAGGAAGGACCCTACACGATTTAAGCACATCGGACCAAAATCGTCAAGGATGAGACCACGATGTTTCATCCCTGAGAGCTAGCACCTTGCAGCCATAGCAAAGACGAGAAGGATACCTGCACAGTGACAAGAAGATTATTAGAGAGGAAGCATAGCTATATAGCACACAACAATACCAGAGAAAAAACAAGGAACTCGACTCATGATGAATACCTGAAGGGGAGGCCAGACTCCACAACTGAGCCATGAGTTGAAACCCCAACCTGAGCGCAACCAACAACCGAAGTGCCATGATACCACAACCTTCTCACCAGGAGCAAGGCTATTAATAAAAACTATAAGGAGGCAAAACAGTGGAATCAGAACAGGGTTTTTACCTACCAAATAAGCAGCCAAGCCATTGACGAGAGTAACAGGTAGAGGGCCTGTGAAATGCGACCAAAACCTAGTTAGAAAACATCACCTACAAGTTGTAAAATAATCGTTCAAAAACTGTCAAAATAAGGCATACCCATAATGACAAATCAAACTTGAGACCTCCACGGAAAACCGAATGTACAATAGCCACTAGGTCCAATGAAAAACATTCATATAACTAGCAAACGATAGAGGACTGGAACCAGAGAAGAACCAAGAGGATAGAGGGCAACAGAGACCCATATTCTTCCAGAGCTGAACTAGACGAGCCACAGAGGAACGAAAGCATAACTCAAACGAACAACAACACAAATGAGCCCACGTCGAGTCATACCATAGATGTCGTGCTCACACAAAACGAGACCAACCTCAGGTCAGATGCACATTGAAGGTGTTATAAATCCTCACCAAACCTTAGTGTGTGCCAGCACAGGAAGGACCAAGGACGGGCTAGCTACCACATAAGTCTTGCCACACAACCATCTCGGGATCACCATCACCTTCGAATTTCCCAATAATTTAAATCTAGTCAACCTTTCCAAGAGAAGAGAAAGGCAATACTCCTTAAATTTCTAACCAAGGAGCTTAAAAAGAAAGGAAAAATGAACAGGAAGGAGACAACACAATCTACTGAACAAGTTTTAGCTAACGTTGGCCAGGTAACAACCTTTTCGGATGTGCCCCTCACAACCTTCTACTTTCTCTCCATGAAAATTCTCTCATGGAATATTTGAGGGCTTAATAGCAAGGGGAAACAATGATATCTTTGAGATAGAATATGAAAGGAGAGGTTGATTATTATGTTTTTGCAAGAAATCAAAATAATAGGTGATAGGTTGACACCAATTGCATCCTACTATTGGACAGGATGCAAATCAATGGAGTTGGAAGCAAAAGGGAACACTGGGGGTCTAGCTATCTGGTGGAACCCTAATGAGGTAGAATTTTGAGACTGGGTGTTCACTTCTAAAACTCTTACAGGTCAGTTCTATTATATAGGTACTAAGGAGTTTGTATTTCTAACAACATTATACAACCCCTCCTCTATGGGGGTTTAAATCAACTTGTTAACATCAAATAACTCGTAGCGGAATCCCTATGGATTGTTGGAAGAGATTTCAATCTTACCAGATCGTTGCATGAGAAAAAGGGAGAGGTGATAATACTAGACCGGACATCAATAACCTTTGATGGTTATATTCAATAGTTGAATCTTGTGGACATACCCACAATCAATGGTTTATTCACATGGAATAATCAACTAGGAGGTCCTCATCAAGTAGCCAACCGACTAGATAGATTCCTCCCGTCTAAAGGAATCCTTCATAAGGAAATCTTCATTGAAGCCTCTATTTTTCCTTGCATGGGATCAAATCATTAGCCGATTATATTGGAAAATGACTTGAAGGAAGGTACCTCCAACAACCCCTTCCTCTTTGAACACTTATGGTTCTGGGATCCTCTCTTTATAGATCTTCTAGGAAAATGGTGAGAGGATTTGCACATCAAAGGTAAATCCAAAACGAGAGTTTTCCAACTTAATTTGAAGGCTTTAGAAACTAGAATAAAACAATGGAGTAAGCAAGTATTCAGTATTATGTTTGAGGAAAAGATACTTTTGGATCAGAAAATGGTATAGATACAACAACGAATGATCCTTGAGGGAC
This sequence comes from Pinus taeda, assembly GCA_000404065.3. Lineage (NCBI taxonomy): Eukaryota > Viridiplantae > Streptophyta > Pinopsida > Pinales > Pinaceae > Pinus > Pinus taeda. The sequence goes on along the minus strand of APFE030144861.1, from coordinate 81,985 downwards.
GATCTCCAAAATTGGTAGCAAAATATGGAACCCACTTATCAAATTGGAACAACACCGTAAATAAGAGGAATAACTATGAGGCAGAAATCATGGATTCAACGGCTTAAAGAAGGAGAACGAAATTCAAAAAAAAATCACAACTCCATGATCCAACGCAGACACATCAATAAACTCTTTTCTATTATATCTGAAGATGAGGACAAAAAGAAACAAATCTAGGACATTGAGTAGGAATTGATTGCCTATTATAAGGATCTCCTCACAAAGCATTCGTTCCAAAGCCAACATGTTATCAATGATGTAATTCAACATATCCCAAGGTTAGTAAATAATGACCAGAACATTGCCTTGATGGGGCCAATTTATTTCCAAGAGGTGGAGATGGTAGTCATGAACATGCCTAAGAATAAGGCACTTGGCCCTAATGGATATACCTAAAATTTCTTTCAAACCTATTGGAGTTTTTTGGGAAAGGAAATCCATGAATTAGTAGAAGAATCATGCTAAAAAATGTCTTTATTGCCTATTCTTGATCCTACCTTTTTCACCCTCCACTACAACAGAACAAGGAAATAATGCCTAAAATTGCGCTAAAATTTAGTGTTTTTCAGTTAATGAATTGAGCACCTTTCTCGGAACAAAAATGGGCACGACCAGGTATGTTTGTATTAGTGCTAGATTTTGTGCCATAAATTGCTCGAGAAACAACATCAGAAATAGCGCCCAACATGGCGTCGGAAAATAACGCCATATATACTGCCCTAAATACCACCTGGAATATTGCCCCATAATTTTCTGGAAGTTGTTCTGGAAATAATGTCGTAAGTAGTTCCAAGAATGGAATTGTAAATAACACCTAGAATAACCTCATTTTAGCACCGAAAATAGTGCCAAGACTTGCTTCCAATTTATCTCCTCATTCGGCTTCCAATTTAATGTTCAATTTTGCTTTGCGTTTTGCTTCCAGTTTTCCTTCTTGTGTGGCTTCCAATTTTGATTCCCATTTTGCTTCTAGTGTAGCTTCTAATTTTACTTCCTATTTTGCTTCTAGTTTGGCTTCCAATTTTTCTTCCAGTTTTGCTTCTAGTGTGGCTTCCAATTTTACATCCAGTTTTTGTTGGTGGGAAAAACTTCCCTAAGGTAAGGGTTGGAAACCTTAACAGATCGAAGGAAGACAATCAACAAGAAGCATACGTTCAAGCAATAAAACTATAGAAACTACCAAAGTTGGATCTGAGAGGAGTACTTGTAGGTCCTACATTTGATGTCAATCCTGTAGGGTCCAATCCCTTTGCTTCCTCCCAAGCGAGAATACTTGCAACACAGTTCAAAGAAGCATATACATAGGAAGTAGTTCAAAGTGCATGCGTAATAAACATGTTATATAATCAAGAATAAACATATAAATCATGACATATTACACATGAATCATAAAAACATGAGATCATAACATATCGAAAACTAGACATAACATCTTTATTGATATCAGGAAAGGGTAGTGGAGAGATACAACATGATCCGACCATGGAACCAATGAAACCCTCCTCCGGATTCGTCCAATGCAAGCCTCAAACATCACCTCTCAAACATGTGCAAAAGGATGCAATATAATAAATGATGAAACAAGGGTTCCTATGAATGGGAGTGTAGGAGGCACAGGGAAAATCAGACTTGACATGGGGGCCGAAAAGACTATAATGTCGATATCCCATCTCCTTGATGTCTTAGGCCTTCCCATGAGGTGTATAAATACTGCCAAAAATTGATTGATTCAGTTAGGCCATGGGCTCCTGTAGGTAGGATTTCGGTGAAACCAGTAAACCCCGCCCGAAAATAGGATATTATTTTATTTTTTCATATTTTAAATAATATACGCGGGTTCTATATTATGGTACCCACGTGTGTACATGCTTTTTAAAGGGAAGAGTTGTGTATGGAATTCAAAATATCGTTTTTAAATAAATGATCAAGTCTATATGGAAATGGGATGCCCAAGGCCATACCAAAGCATCAAAACTATAGGAGTGTTGGATTCCAGTTTTTCTTGCAGGTTTGTTTCTAGTGTGGCTTCCAATTTTACTTCCAATTAATTGGCTTCCATTGTTTCTTATTTTTTTGCTTCCATTGTAGGAAATAATGCCAAATTGACCTCCGGGTTTATCAACAAGTATAGCGCCAGGATATATGTCTAGTTTGGTTTATGGTTTGGCTTCTAGTTTTTCTTCCAGTTGTGCTTCTATTGTGGCTTCCAATTTTGCTGCCAATTTTGTTTGCTTCCAAAAAATTACTATTATTCTGGATACTGTTAAATTAATATGTTTTATTTCAATTTTATTAGTTAAATATAGCATGTCTCTTAAATAATTATATGATTACACATCATATGAATGCATTTGAAATATTTTAGGATAACATTTATAAAGTATTTTTAGGGAAACAGAGATCCAAACAAATTAACAACATCATTATACTTTTTACATCTCCATCAAAATAGAATCTACAACACCCAGTATATATAAAATAACAAGATAGTTATTGTAACATGATCATCATCTATAATTAAAACAAGTGAATCAAATATCTATAATTTAAGTGAATTTGACAACATCCATCATGAGCAATGAATCAAAACCATCGTACGTAATAAATATGCATCCAAATCATCAACCACTTTCAACATATAAAAATTGACGAGTCAATACTAACAAGATCATCATCATATATTTCTTTGGAGTTCTATCATATCAAGAGTGAGAACAACACTTTGGCGGATGACCAAGGCAACAAAGGCGTCAATTTGGTTCAAGTCCAATTGATGGAGGAGGGCGAGATAACAACTATACATCACATACCATAATTTCTCATAACTCGAGGATCTCAAGATGCTTAAGGGTGATTAAGGAGGGTAATTTGACTAATTGAGGTTTCATAAATTTGGTAGCCATTTCAAGGTACAAAAGCTCATCGGTGATTGCTCCAACATAATGATGGGTTATTAATCCAACATATGGTTAAACATGGGGATTAATGCTAAGAATGTGGCTAAGTGGGATGTCGTCAGCAAAGGGTTTGATATTTCTGTGGTCAAGAAAGAAAACCTCAGTTCGACCATGTGCATTTATGGTATGGACTAAGAAGAAATGAATTCACAATTATTAATGCAAAAAACATTAAACTTGAAGGGACTCCCCTATCGTCAATTTGGAGTTCAAGTCTAGCTATAAGAGGATGGTTATGTAAAATTCACACATAGTGGCTCTCCATACATTATTTATGAGCTAAAGAGATCATGTTCTCCTCATCAGGCAATGGCGTTGGTGGCTACCCAGATGAGATTGACCGGGCGTTCAAGCAGGAAATCAAGGACATGATCTCCAAGAAATTTAGGAAAATAATTTCTGAGGCTCGCTCTCATTTCACCCTTGTAATGGGTTAGTTGGAAGGTCTAAAAAAAGATGTTGAAATTGTGCAAGTAATGGTGGAGGTAATTATATCCAAGATAGAAAATATTGATTAAAAGGTGGAGAACTCTGAGGTCAATGTGGACAATGTAGTTGTTTAAGTGCTAAAATAAATATTTGACCTCGATGAAAATGGTGAATAGGATATGGTGATTAGTGATGGAGAGAATCTCCCTCCAGTGTTTTATGATCAACAAGAGTTGGAGCAGGAGTAGCAAGGAGCATTAGAACCATTCCAACAGGAGAAAGTGAACAAGTTTGTAGGAACTTGGCCAGAATAATGTGGAGGTAGGTGAGTATTAAATTTCATAGTAATATCTAGGTAGATTATGTTATGTACGTATGTAAGTATTAATGGGTTTTTTTTTGAGAAATTACAAGAAGAATGGTGTAGTAAATCTAGAAAAAACTTTTCTGCATACACAAAGATACTGGTTAGGGTAATTTTGGAGGACTCTAGAAATTTTGATGTTTTTGAATGTAATGGCACTGGCCAAATTTTAGTTTGATTAATAGAAATATACTCATTCCTTTTGAAAAAAAAAACATGTGAAAATGATGCATGTCCAACAATCAACATAAGTCAAAATGATACATCATATACAAATGATATAAATGAAAATGATGAATTATGTAAGAAAAAATGATACTAGTCAATATGATGTCATGTCTAAATAATATAAGTCGAATTGATACATGTCAAAAAGATACAACTCAATAATATGTTACAGGAGGCTATGAAAATTATACATATGATAGTAACCATGAAAATTGACATCATAACAATATATCAAAAATGATCCATGATGCAATATATATGATCATGAATGTCAGTAGCTACTGCCAACAATTATCTCATGATTATCATCACCATTGTGATCATCATCATCATCATCATCTTCATCATCTTTTGTATTGACATTGGCCTCGTTGCCATTTGTATCTGTGTCATCAGGAACATCATCTGCCATCTCAGCATCAAAGCTAACGTGATATAGATATATGCGATGAGGATCATTTAGATCTTTTCGAAGATCCTTCTTCTGCAACAACAAAAAAAATTACAATGAAAAGTTATTATTTATTTCATGCAATAATTATTTTTTTCTGTTAAATATCTAAATATTACAACATATGAAATGAAAAAATAATCATATTACATCATATCAAAGTGCACATACAATAATAAAACTTCAAATAAGTTACAACTAAGATGTTGTAACACTAATCCATTTCATTTTGCTTCTCAGAGTTTGAAAGTGGGCAGTGAAAGAGGTGTTTCTACGACTAAACACTACACCAAAACTTGAGGGATCAAGAAAACAAATTGAGAATCACAAACATAGGTAACAATGGATTAAGAAGTAGATGATGTGACAATGTATGTTTTAACAGTAGATGTTGAAACAATAGATTCCATAACAACACGTCAATGCTAAATATGGTGAAAATGCAGTAAAAATGTTGAAATTGTTGTATAAGTTGATGCTATAACAATTTCTACTATTAAAACTACTAAAACCGTGACCATTAGAGTGGATGATGTAACAACAGATTTTGTAACAATGAATGTAACAATGTATGTTGTAACAATTAAGGGGATATAAAGCCATTTCATCTTTTTTTCAAAGCTTGAAAGTGAGCAACCAAAGAGGTGTTTCTGCCACCCAACACTACACCAACACTTGTGGGATCAAGAAAAAAAATTAAGAATCACAAACATAGGTAACAATGGATTGAGAATCATATGTTGTAACAACAAATGTTGTAACAATAGATGCCATAATAGATGTTGTAACAATGTAAGTTGTAACAACAAGCCATTTCATCTTGCTTCTCAAAGCCTGAAAGTGGGAAGCCAAAGAGGTGTTTCTTCCACCCAACACTACACCAACACTTGGGGGATCAAGAAAACAAATTGAGAAGCAAAAACATAGGTAATAGAGGATTGAGAAGAAGATGTTGTAACAATGGATGTTGTAACAACATATGTTGTAGCAGCTAATATTGGAACACCCATTACTATTGAAAATGTTGAACTACTGTAAAAGGTGATGCTATAACAACTGCTACAATTGAAACTACTGAAATAGTGACCATTACAGTGAATGATGTAACAATGGATGCTGTAACAACAAATGTTGTAACAATTGAGGGGGTAGAAAGCCATTTCATTTTTCTTCTCAAAGCTTCAAAGTGGGTAGCCAAAGAGGTGTTTCTGCCACCCAACACTATGCCAACACTTGGGGGATCAAGAAAACAAATTGAGAAGCACAAACGTAGGTAACAACAAATTGAGAAGCAGATGTTGTAACAACGGATGTGTAACATCATCCAACCACTTATAATGTTAAAGGAATGGGGTAAAACATATTTATTTATTTTTTTCCTTTGAACTCTACTTGACTTCCCAACTCGTCATGCACTCTAATGGGGTTGTATCTTGGGAATATCTCCTAGAGAAGACTTGCCATAAGATCAACAATTTGACTTTCAAAACATTGAATCTTCTGAGTCGCCTTACGCTATTGAAAGTAATTTTATAAGCAATACCAAATTATCAACTAATAGTCATGCCTATCCTCTTAGCATTCACTCAACGATTTCGATCACTATGGACTGACTTCTTGTGGAAGTGTGCTTCCAATGAGCGAAATTGGGCCCTGGTTGGATGGGACAAATTGACTACACCTAAGGTCAGGGGGGTTTGGGACTTGTGATCCGGAGTTAATAAGTTAGGCTTATGCCATGAAATTATGGTGGCTTTGGGTTTGGGGTGGCCCACAGGTTTAGAAGAAGATTTCTTGCCTCTTATTACCCAGGAGCATAGACTTTATTTAATGGATCCATTAAAAGATCCACCATCTCGAACTGTGCTATCAAATGCAAAGATCTCATTCATCGCCATGCATTTTTGGATATCAAAGATGGGTTCGTGCTAATGAAAAGGTAAAAAATTGTAACGTGCTAGTGTATTTGTGGTAATTCCCGACTATGGAGGTTCTTTCTATGTTTATCACCATGTGATGTTATATTTGAAAGGGATTGAATCTGTTGATTTTATAAAAGGGTTGTAATATACCCTTATGGTTCCTCCCACTTAGACTTTAATTAAGGGAGGTTTATCATTAAAAGAGGACTTTGTTTCCTGGGTTAAAATGAATGGAAGTGCATGTCATATTCATAAATTTAGGATGTTGATTAGATCCTAGCTGAGCCTACATCATCCCCACAAGAACACACTAGGTCTAATATATCATTTGTCTAACATATCTTTTAATTTTGATTTACAATTCCACCAACTTGTTTATGCTCATTCTATAGGTTTCATTAGACATAAGCATTGCTCCTAGCACAAGTTCTATTGAGAAATCAATCTCTCTTTTGGAAGGTAGTCCCAATATCAATTTTGGAAATATCTCTCTCCATTCCTTTAGCAGTAGGTGGTTCTCAATTCTCAATTTACTATGTTTAGTTAAATATATCACTTGTATGGCATACAAGGGACAACCTTTTCTACAACATTTCTTTAGCTTTAAGGTTGATTTTTTCCTCACTGTCATGAGATTTTTCATGCTATGTAAGATCCTTTGTTTCAATTCACCATATTCACATTCTAGAGTTTTATTAAAATAATCCAATTTAACTTTATGCATTGCAAACCAATCCATGCTAATCAACATATCGTATGACCAAAAGGGTAGCATATTCAAGGTTGATTGTATGTGTAGTCCACTCATATCAAATCTACATGCTTTAATGGATTCATTCACTTTTTCTTTTGGTTACTATTGATGGTTGAAAAAAATGTGAGTTGTTGTGCTTCTTTCTTTGTAAACCACATGCCACAACAATATGTGGTGTAGTGTCAATAGGGTGAGAACTAGAGCCAATTAAAATTGAAATAGATAGGTTGGAAAGTATACCCTCCATTTCTACCATTGAATCTTGGTGGTTTTCTTTTCAATATATTATAGTTGCATAAATTTGTGGTGCACTTCTAACTACATCATTGATATTTGTAGCTTCTTAGAAATTGCAGACCCTCTTGTTATGATTTTTCCTATAAGGGAAATCTCATATAAGGTGTTACTGAATTTTGTAGCTATGGCCAGTATTCATAATTAATGTTTTTATCCTTCAAATAAATGTAATAATAAATTCCAAACATTTTATTCATGTTGGCTTCAAAAGAAAAAATTTTGAATTTGTGAAATTTCAATTTTTGGCTCCTAGAAAATCAAGTTGGCCCTCTAAGTCAACCTTCCCCATATCATATGTATTTGGCCTCCCAAGATCACTATAGAAAGGCATTTAAATTCCTTCTCTTGGCACAATTAAGATCACACAAAAAGAATAATAACATCTTCTCATCCAAGCAAATAAGAAACAAGATAAGAAGGCCAAAGTTGATCTAGCAAGTTGAACAAATTCTCTCCTTTTGTCTAATCTCGCATTTGTGCCATTTATCTTTGCTTTGACTGCACCTTGACTTCACAAATGTTGAGTGGGACTAAATTTATTTTGATTAGTTTTTTGGGAAACAAACTGAGTTTTTTGTGGTGATATAAGAGACAAAAATTTAACCTATCTAATCAGGGGCAAATCGAACCTCTTTAGCAGCAATTTGGCATAGCTTGTTGACAACTTGACCCTATATTATTTTGTTGGTCAGTATGAATTTATGGTTAACGATTAGATGTATCTCTTGTTGAACTGAATAATTTATCTAAGGAAAAGGTTGTTGGATTTTCCCCTAAGTGGGTTTACCCAGGGTAAATCTTGTGTTTTCTTTGTGCATCATTGTCTCATTGTGATCTCTTTTTCCTACTAATTTTTATGGTTGAATCTCTTTAGCATAAATCTTGTGTTGTCTTTATGCATCATTTTCTCATTGTGATCTCTATGTCCTACTATTTTGAAGTATAATTGCTTAATGATTAATTGGAAGTGTTAAATATAATCTCTATATCATTGGAAGTAATTATAAGTTTCAAAAATTAGTGTTTGTATCTATTGCACTTGAAAAATCAACATGATGTCAAAGCTTTGATTGGATAATTGAGATCACTACATATGGAAATTCTCCATACAATCATATTTGTGATAATATATTTGACCAAATGGCTTCTTATTTCAAGTATGAACACGAGTTGGAGGGTGCAATAAATCTTAAATCTTAGAAAACTAGAATAGAGCTCATCTTTGAAGAAAATAATGTTATGAAATATGTTAAAGGAAAAGTTATTGAACCTCAAAATGATGAAGAAACGGTCTAACAAAAGAAAATGGAATCCATGGCTAAAAGGATTATTTTCAAATCTATCAAAGACCAATTGATTCCATTGGTTGAAGAATTGCATACTTCAAAACAAATGTATGACACTTTGATAGGGTTATCAGTCAATGATAAAAGAAAAGGAAAGTCTCATAATCTCTAGGAAATAAATTCAAGAAGAAATATTTCTCCCATCCTGAATCATAGGAAAACATATATTTATTGTTACCATTGTCTCAAGTATGGTCACTACAAAAAAGAGTGTACTAAAAAGAAACGTCATAGAAAAAGGAAAGAAGATATTTTTCTTCAACAACAGACATTATTAATGTTAATAATCCTCAACAAAATAACTAAAAATATGAAAGACCAAATGACTTTGAGGATAAAGATATGCTTGAGTAATTTCTAATCAAGGAGCAAGGAGGAGTTCATCATCACCCTCATTGAAGTATGTCAGTGATCAAGCAAAAGTATTTCAATATTAATCATCTAAGAATCCATAAGAAGAGGAAGAGTTCCCCATTAGTCTCTTAGAAACAAAATCCTAACAACATTTACTTGACCGAAGAAAAGTTAAGTCATGTACAAGAAAGTATGGCATATATGTCATGCTCTGATATGAACTATTCATTCACTGAAATACAAATAACACGACCTAAAGATAATGACAATGAGGATTTAATTAATCAAATTTTACTCTGTGTTTATAATTTGTGTGGATTAAATTTGAAAGTATCAAATTCCATTCTGATACTGGGGAAGATCAAGTTTCCATGCATCACATCCTACTTTAACTACAAACTGTATAAATAACAAAGCATTAAGCTTGCTTGTGAATGGTTATATGTAGTGTTTGGAAGGTGTTATAAGGTCACTACGTCACAATAGATGGGTATGCACTCACCATTTATCTAACTGGTTGGAATAAAGAATGAATTTTTTGAACCTTTTTGTACTTAATCAATTCAAGCACAAACCTATAATTGATATGGAATCAAAACTCTTGAGATAGGTTACAATTTAGATAATACAAGAAAAACATGTGACATGATCTAAAATACCAACACATATCTACATGATGGAATGCTTAAATTATCTGTAAAGGAACATCTCAAGTATCACCAATTCAAAAATAATTGCCTCAATTTCTCTTGAAAAACTTCTACAAAATGATATTGAAAGATCTTGTTTCTATATTTTGAGGAAGATGAAGTATTCTTTGTTTGGCTGATAATTGACAACTTCATCATGTATAGGAATGGGACTACATGACACATTCATATACTCTTATGGTTTGGATGAATTTTCCCATCTATATTGTCTACAAAAAAAATTCACATAACAATTTGAAGACCTAAAAGAATATGTTTGAAATAAGGGGTTTTGAATATGGGTCTCTACTAGTGGATGAACACATAAGTCATTCTGAGAAGTAACGTATTCATCACATATTCTAAATATGGTCCAAATTTTGATAAGAAATAATAATTAGGATGAACCAAATACGTTCCATACACTTGCGTAGAGAGCATTCGACATCCTAAAGATGAGTTGGATTAAATTTTTAGACATGTACATTCCATTGCATGATATGTGAGTATTGCTTCCAAAGTTATATGAATCTAAAGATGTTAATGTCACCTATCTGGAAATATATTGTATGAGTAAGTAAGAGCTCTTTTCAAGTATGCAAAATATGCCTTGAAATGTACTATAATATTGGTTGAGACATTTTGTTAGTATTAGAGTGACCATTGTTGGATTCTAGCTGCTACTAGAGAAAATTTGTATATGAAATTTTGTTTCCTTCAAGTATTCAAGACATGATCAAAGTGGCCCCATAAACATAGGGAACCAAGAAAAGAAAACATAACACTTGTGCTATGAGAACTTCTTGGAAGATCTGATAGTCTTAGGGTTTTTAAACCCTAGGTAAATCTTGAAGGATATGATTAAGAAAGCCCTAGGGTTTGTGGACAAAAACCTAGAACTAGATTCAAAGTATTGAAAGTCGGTGATTTTGTTGAATGAAGAAACCCTAACTCATGCAAGAAAGGAAAAGAAAACTCGTGCCTTAATGGCTGGTGAAGATGAAGAATTTGTAGATTCATGATTTCTAAAAGAAGGAAATGATCAAGTGGAAGCTAACAAAAATTCTCTTCAATCCTCAAAGATAAGTACTTTATATCTCTCTTACTTGATTATTATTGTAGCCTCTTGTCATTGTTACTTTTTATGATTTATAATTGTTCTTCCATGGCCTTCTAATGAGGATTGTGGGTACATCATGAAGGATTCCAACAATCTGGAAGTAGATGGATGTAGTGGAAGAATGAATCAAATCTTGTGACAAGAGGACTCTCCCAAAATCAGTAACTTGCATTGAAAGAAATTTGTGTTGATATTTATCATTGTATATGATTCAGAGGGAGAAGACAAACCAACAAGTTTGAAGGATAAAATATGCAAATTCTCCCAGTAAGAGGGAGAAGAGTATGAGGAGACATTTGATCCAATTGACAGGTACACTTATGTTTAAATTATTATCACTATGGTTTATCTTGTAGGTTACATTAGATGAAGGTAAAGACCATTTTCCTCAACGAATAAGTGTACATAGAGCTACTTCAGGTACATGAGGGGAAAACTCATGAAAGTATTGTAGGAATGTCAGGCATGGTATGGATATATGAATAGTATTAGCTGATGGAAGTAGAAGGACTCATGTGATAGAGGGATCAGTTAAGTCTTGTTTCAACTTTAGACCTCTGAGTTTAAATTAGAGAATTAAAATTTTATGCATTACTTCCTTGATCAAAGGAAGTATACTTTCAAGATCCTTCTCTATGTGGACCATGCTAGATAGTAGATATGCTTTAATGAATGGAAAGTAGTGGTAGTAGAGGGAGAAAAGCGTAATGGATCTAGTAATTTTTATGGTTAACCTTAGGCATGTGACTCAACATGTGTTGAGGTACCAACATAATACAATTATGGATTGAGATGATGAAGTACAACTGTTAGAATATATATAGATTCAAATTGGGCATAGAGTGTAGAATATCACATCAGGACTATGTTATAGACATATTTGGGCACATCAACCCCAAACTTATATGTTGATGTATTAGGGCTCATCAACCCCTAAAAGATTTGTTTCATACCCTAAAGGAACATGGCCATCTGAATACATCATTCCCCAAAAGTTCCATCTGAGAAACCATCCAGAAATTGCCTAAATTAAACCATACTGACTGCTCCATTGGCAAAGTGCGATGCATACGGAATGGTACACTGCCAGGGTGCGATGCATACTGTTTAGGACTTCTATAGGGTGTTATGGGCGAGGACGAACAAGTGCCTGAGACATTTTTCAGTTGGTTGTTCATGGAATCTTCTAGAAACTTCTCCAGTGCCACTTGCTTCTCTGAATTCGCCCAAAGATGAATAAGGGATCTAGGAAATCATCTCCAATCCCTTCTCTTGTGGAACCAATTGTAACAAGTGGAATGAAACTAATCAAACCCCATAGATGACTCACACCCTTGCAAACATCTATAAATGGATCCCTAATTCAAGAGATCTAGAGGCTGGAATATTGTGAATTGCAAGGAAGTGTTGATAGTTTGTAATTGAGGAGAGAGCATTGTATTCTTATTGGTGTGATCTTGCTATTTCATGAGGTGAAGAAGGATTGAAGCTGGGAGGATGATGCTGGATCAGACAACTGGGTTGTAATTCTCCTTTCTTTTAATAAAGCTCTTCAAGTTTTCTCCCATATGATTGTGCAATTGTGAATGTTATCATTTGTTCATTATATATTTGATTATGTAATGTTTATGTTGTAATAGATCACGATGCTTTAACGGTTCTTTTTTGTTGTACTTGTGTAGGTACTCTCCAAGCGTGTTAAGTACGGGGAGGAGTTGCAAGATCTGGCAAAGGGGAGAGAGATCAAGCAAGGGATCAAGCAGAAGTCCCAGGTTGGTTCTATTATCTTTCTCTTATCTGTTACACATAGAAGAAATCATTGAACTACTATAAACTATTGTTTCTAGGGTAGCTGCCAAACCTAGAGGGCTAGCATTCTTTAGGAATACTAGTTTTCCCATAAACAGACTATGATTCAAATTGGACCTACTATTGAAAAAAGAAGCTAACAACACTACTAAAAATTGAGTATATTGCAACTTGATTGGTAGTATAACTTCAAAAACTACTTACATGATTGTTTGATCAGGTGCATGTAATGAGCATAATGAGAGGTTGAAGCACATTGAGATCTATATTTGTGACATAACATAGAAAGAGCAATGAGGATGAGTAGATAGTTGGCATCCTCACAAGGCTTCTATCTAGATAAAAGTTTGTATATTTTAGGGATAAGCTTGGAGTTGTTGAGAATATATCTTTCAATGAGCAAGAGTGTTGATGTGGTAGCATCAGGGACAATCATTCTCCTTGGGTTAGGTATGTTTACCAGGATTGGGAAGAATGATCTAGAGAGGGAAAGTCATTCTCCCTGGGTCAAGTAGGTTGATCGGGATTAGGGAGAATGGTCCAGAGCGTATAGATGCCTAGAATACTCAACCATAGGGTTGAGTGGGTTCCTTCAAGCATCAAGCTCATAATTACTCTACAGATAGTTTGAGTGAGAAAATTTAGCATCAGGCCTAGAATTACTCAAGTGAGTGAGCATGGGATTAGGACAATAATTACTCAAATGAATTGAGTATCTCCCTAGGATTTCACCATGGTTCAAAGATCTTAACCAAGATTATGTTGAATTTGGACTAGTCTATATACCATGGGTCAGGGATAGACTAGTACCATGGGTCAGAGATGTTGATCAAAATTATGGCGACTAGTTGATATTTTAGATTTACCATGGGTCAGATTTGCTAACTAGGATTATGGTAATCAGATGATGCTAATGCTAATGATAAATGATGAGTTGTTTTAACCTTTTTTAGAGATATTTTTCAATAAGAGAACATTTGGATAGTCATTATGAATACCTCCTAGCTAAGAGGGAGTGTTGAATTTTGTAGTTATGTCCAGTCTTCATAATTAATGCTTTTATCCCTTCAAGTATATGTAATAATAAATTCAAAACATGTTATTCATGTTGGATTCAAAAGAGAAAAAATGAATTTGTGAAATTTGAATTTTTGGCTCCAAGAAGGTCAAGTCAGCCCTCCAAGTGCCTACCCCTTGTCACACTTATTCGATCTCCCTTGATCACTATATAAAATAATTTAACTTCCTCCTCTTGGCACATTTCAGATCACACAAAAAGAAGAAGAACATTTGATCATCCAAGTGAATAAGAAACAAGATAAGAAGGTCGAATTTGATCTAGCAAGTTGACCAAACTCTATCTCCTTCTGTTTGATCTCTCACGTATGCCATTTATCTTTTCTTTGACTACACCTTGACTATGCATGTGTGGATCAAGACCAAATTTAGTTTGATTAGTTTGTTGGGAAGTAGACTGAGTTTTCTATGGTGACATAAGAGGCTGAAACTTGACCTATCTGATCAAAGGGTGGATTGAACCTCTTTAGCGACAGTTTGACATAGCATGTAGACAACTTGACTATGTTTGACCTGGATTGTTTTGATTATTAGATTGACTTTATGGTTAACAATTATATGTATATATTATTGAATTGAATAATCTATTTAAGGAAAAGGTTGTTGGGTTTTCCCCCAAGTGAGTTTTTCGAGGGTAAATCTTGCGTTGTCTTTGTGCATCATTGTCTCATTGTGATCTATTTGTCCTACTACTTTTTATGGTTAAATTTCTAAATTATAATTGCTTAATGATTAATTAGAAATGTTAAAGATAATATCTATATGAAGTAATTATCAATTTAATAAATTAGTTCTTGTATCTATTGTACTTGAAAAATAAACAGGTACTCCTCCCTACACCACCAACATTTTAGTCATACTTTTTTCTTTTGTTCTATCCCTTCCTTCACTAGTCCAATTGGCTTACTCCCACCTTAAGTGGAACAATTATGTTGGTATTCATTTTTTATTTGGAAACTAGATTTGAAACTCTTTCTTGGATGCTTGTATCATGATGAATTGAATCCTTTCTTCTTGAAGCCATCTTTATCCTTCTTCTTCCATCCTTTACGCGGTTCCATCATTTTCCTTGACTGCTCATAATGGTGCTTAGCATTTTGTATGGTTTCATTGAGTGTCTTGGGTGTATCAAACTCAATTCAGGCTTGATATGGTTGTGGTAGCACACTAAGAAAGTGTTTTATCTTCACCATCACATCCTTTATGTATACCACACTTATGAACGACTCTATAAATTTATTTGTAGTGTCATCCCTAGTGAGTTCTCCCAATTTGTGTGCATGAAATTGTCTAATTTTTTGCGCATAATACCTTTCTAATAGATATTTATCCCAAACATAATTCTCAAACTATTTCGACATAAGCATTATGTAATGTATTCCCTTCAAATTCTTAAGGTATTCCCATAAAATGGAATCCCTCCCATTCAAGTTAAATGTGGATACTCTAAATTTTATTTTCTAGAGTAATTGTGCACCTCAAAATACTTCTTATTCCTAGAAGTCATGCCTCTACATCCTCACCTTTCTTTATCTTTCCATCAAAGGTAGCTCGTTTTTTCCTTTTTGAATTCCTTAGGTATGTAACTCCTTGAATTCCTTTTTCTTTCTCTTCTTATGAAAATATGGACTTGTCACATCATTGGACAATTTTTTTTGACTTGTCTATCTTCTCACTAGAGGTATTTACTAATGACCTATTGTTGCTTGTGTCATTCTTAGTACTCCTTTGTCTCTTGCTTGAAGATCTTTTGGATGTGTTGTTAGTATTTGTCTCATGTTTTTGAATTTCTAATGGGTTTAGCACCTTCCTTGGCTAATTCTTATCTAAATTACTAGTAGATGGTTTATGTTGTAGCTTCCTTTCCATGTCTGATAGACTTTGCAAGACCATTGCATTTAGCTATGTCTACTTCTCTTTGGCTCAAATGAGCCTCTCATTATCAAATTTATAACTCTCCAATCCAACATGTAGAGTTCTAATTATTTCTACCAAATCTAGAGGAGTTTCAACAATTATTCTCTCATCGAATTCTTCATCCTAAATATGTGAGGTTTCCTCCATGCTATACTGCACCATTCTACTAAAAATGATTTCATCACTTTTTCTTTTATGTGTTGAAACAACATTCTATTGTTATCTTATTAGAAAAAAAAAATTCACTTAATTCATATATTTTGACAATTCATTTAGTTGCATATAACAACTTGGAATTTAGGTTCTTCTCCGCTTATAAGTCACACTCAAATTCACTATGAATAGATAAGCCTATATTTAACATTACAAATTACATGTAACTAAATATTTGAACAATAATAAAAGAACAATCCTCACTCTCTTCTAAGCCTATTTAGTCTGAGTGTTAAAAGTTACCTCTTATATCACTTTGTAATAGACCTAGTCTCCTTGAGGACTTTTTGAGGTACAAGATGTATATCCCAATCTCCTTGGTCACCTTATGGAATTGGAGTTATCAAATTCGCTCTTCCTCTAACCATATCAAAACTCTTTTTTTCATGGGGGCTTCACTCAATGAACCTATGACATATCACGTGTGTTTGTGGCATACTAAACAAAACCCTTAATTTGACTACATATAAGAAAATACCTCTAAAAATCACATTATATAACCCCCTACCAATACGAATATGCCTTCCCAATTAAAAAAACCCTACTTTTGACTAGATATTGTAGGTACCCATTTTTTCATTAACATTTTTTACACCCTTTATATTTTTTCATTAACTTTGAGCTCCATTTTTTATACCTACCAATATAAAAAACCTTTACTCCCTATTATATGCTCAATATGTTATGTCATTTTTCCTCAATATATATCCCCAATATGAATGCACATGGTATGGTATTGCTCCCCCAATGAAGCCCCCGTGTTTTTTTTAAGCCACCATTGTCTTTTTCTCATTGATAACTTCCCAATGATATACATTTCATCATAATCCAAACTATAGATATAAGGTTATGCTCCTTGGAAGATGTGCCTTTGTGCCATGTCAACATTCATAATGTCTATGTGCCATGATCACATTGGGCCATGTATGCAAGCCAAACACCTTGTCTTTCCCAATCATATATGGATTGGGGATTTTAATTCCCTTCACTCTAGCTATTCTCCTTTCTTATAGATTCCTAGATTATTGACTTCTTCGGATGCATGAAGATCTAGGAAAATGTGCTCATTCAACTTGGTCACACACACATATATATTTCTAGAAATGTTGTTTAAAAAAATATTTAGATTTCTAGATTCATTTTCAATTACAAGGTTAACCTTCCATATATTCAGATCATTTATTATCCAGAAAAAAAGGAAAAAAAATCCCATTTAATAAAAATATGTTGGAAACTTAGATATATTGTGGGGGGGGGGGGGTGGGGGTGGGTGGTGAATCAGTATAATGTTGATTCTAACTATTATAACCATTTTTTCTCAAAAAATTGATCAATCAGTTAAACACTTAAACAACTAGTAGCATAGTACATGAATAATAAATCTAATCATGTGTGCAATTTCAAAACACAACATAATAAGTAACACAAATGAACAACATATATTTTAGGTGGAAACCTTCAAGGGGAGAAAAAAACCATACTATTTCTCTGTTTGTCTTCTTATTATTAATATTCAAATTTACTTTACATTTATATGCTAGCCCTAACTAGCTAGGATCCACTTCTCCTCAATGTAATTTCTGTTGGCCACTACCAACAAGGAGCCACCACCACTACAACAATGTTTTGGTCACTACCAGCTAGGAAGCCCCAACTTACCGAAGGCCACAACCTTATCAAATAATTTTGCTGGCCAACACCAACAACGAAGCCCCAACTCCCTATCTAGTAAGCCACCGCTTGCTGAAGGCCCCAACCTTCTCAAACACAATGGACCACACTTTCATCCATTTTCAAACTAGGTCCTCTTCTACAATAATATTCAGAAACGAACTTCCTGCAATCAACATAATCAACAACAATATATCTCCATCATAACAAAAACATTACAAACCCTCGGTAATACATCACAAACATCAGTTGTAGTGTAATATAAGGCAAGCTCATGATACCTAACATCTACAATGATGTACTAAATCTCTGCAACACTAAATCACGATTATTTCTATAGGTATATTATCAACTTCCTTATGCACAACATCTAAACTTATTTCCAACCAAGGCATAACATATTTATGTTAATTTTTTCCTCATCAAATTGGACCAAATCGACACACTAATTACTTTCCACTTCTCTTGATGACCGTATCAAATAATATTTGATCATCATGTAAGCATTCACACCAAATTCCATTGGAAAACCCCCTTGTAATTGCTTGTTTTCCTTTCTCAAGAGGAAGGAAGACAACGTATTTAAGATAGTGCCACTATGTGAGAATGATAAGCCAATGGAAATTGTTTTTAAACATCAAAACTTTGTTTTCTTACTCCTAGATCTACAACCAATGCAACAATACTTCTGCAAGAAATCAATAAAATATTTGTAGCACCAATCTAACCATGTGAAGCATCATCCAATCACCTACAACCATGATTCACCAAAAATAAATACAAACACATATTCCACAATCTAAGGCATGACATATGAAGATTGACATCAATGCCAACCAAACAAAATTGTTGCCAACAATCTCCCTCTTTAGCATTGTTGGCAACCTCGGTTGATCCTTCCATGTGAAACTGGCCTCTAAAAACCAATCTCCTCACACTCTCCCCCCCTTTGACATCAATGGAAAAGGGCTATGGCTGAATAACATGACATTAATGTCAACGATGCCAATAATTCTGCATTGATATCATAGCTGCTAGAGATAATCGATATACTCTCCCTAGACACATAATAACTCAGGTATTCTTTAAAAATAAGATAACAACTCAAGATGGCATAGCCTTGGAAACAATGCAAATCTATCCATCTCTAAGCAAAAACTTCACACTATACCAATGGGATCAAACCTTAGCCACATACTTGTAGAAACACATCAAAACTTCTCTCACTCTAAAAAAAAATGTACCAAACCCTAGCTCAACTCAACAGACAATCTCTCTATGCTCATACTCGGACACACACATCCCCCATACTTTTTTATGAAAGTACATACAAGCAACATATAGATTCACTGTTCATAACAAACTCTAGTAGAAACCAATAACACTGTCAATGCTCAAAATCCCTAACAACAATGCCAACCTTGACTCGAATGCGTACATAAAACATCTCCTTACAAGGCTTTGGCATCAATACAAATTTATGATAGTAGCATAAAAACTCCCACGAGTATAATACCCACACATATTCTCTAATCTTACACTGGACATAGAAAATCATATTAACTAAACACTTTAACCTGAAATGGTTGAAATTCAACTTTATATGACTTTCGCTTCAATACAAATATAGGAAAATGCTACCATAATGACTACACTCTGCAAAACAACACATTAAACAATAACTTAAATAAAATATGAATGAAAATATAAAACTCATGCATATCATATTCAATTACATGAAAGGAAATTTGTCAGAAATTTTATGTCCCAATATCAATAATACTCTCCAGCAAGTGTCTTTGCTACTAAGTTTTGCATGTCACACAGGTTTGTACATCTTTCCATTGAATTTCTAATTTCACACTCAGGGGAACACACCATTACTACATGGATTATGATTTTGGTCCATTTGATTTTCACACCAAGTGCGTGCAACACTGGGGCATCACCTTGATATTCAACTCATGATCGATCTACTACAACAATTTAATTCTTATATCAACACCACTAGAAATTATAAATGTGATGCAACCAACCACACTTGCACTACTTTTCAAGTTTCCAAGACCTACTACAGATTCACAACACGACTCTTCCATACTCAAATTAATTAGTTGGCCACTAGTCGCATAGCCCTTTATCTATTCACATTGTGATACCATCTGAATGTTTTTGTAGCTTCCTATGCATGGTGGATCAATTTCTATGAACACAATTAAAAAATCTCACATTATAAACTCATACTACTAATGATATATGACTTTTTCTCTAATCAAACACCATCTGATTGCACAACATGCTCATGTCAGAACAAGTAAATGCACATAGGTATATTTTAATTATATTAGTCATTCGATCCACCATCTAAAATGTCACACACGCCCTTCATACTAATCACACTATAATATTTGCACAACAAGACGATCGAATCATTGAATCAACCATTCAAAAAATGCTTTAGTTCATGTGTACATATTCTCAACACGTTGCAAAACACATGATATCATTCATTTGTAGGTACACACATTTTTCTACTAAATCACAATATATAGGGGGCATGACTGTAACTTTCTTCTACACACATACTTCAAATCTCCTCACACTAGTTTCATACTCTTTTGTAGCTAAAGAAAAACTTAAAATGGTCCAACAAAATGCCAATTTAAAATGCATTCACACTTACTCAATAATGTAGTTGCATCCATGCATTCCATGACCATGGACCAAATCAAATGTTCAACTATGACTATATCAACACAATGACCAAAATGATCCACTAACCATTCAGTTATTAATTTCAACCCATTACCTTTCATTGACCAGATCAACCCTCAAGTTCTTCGACCAGATAAATCACCTATAATTTTAATGTGTTTACTCCTTTGGACCAATTCAATGCATTCAAACATCTGACCCGAATGTGCACTTATTATCAATATTTTACAAACCTTGGCATAGTAAGTATTTAATCAAATTAATCAACATTAACAATCAAAATCAATCCATGGACATTTTCAACGCATGCACAACAGTGGGATATAAATTCACACTACTCATTATCTCTATTCCTAGTACAGAAGTCAACCAACAATATAACTAGATTTTGAATTTAATGGACTGATAAAATCAAAATGCTAGGGACCAAATCAATCACAAACTTGTGGAGCAAGTAGTCCTCGACCAAGTAGCATTCTCGCTCATGATGCAATTAATCAAACCATTAAACTCATTCCACTTGCATCTATGAAGCATTGAAACAAATATTAGAGAAGGACACACTTATTCATTCGTTCCAGTGAAAATATGAAAGGAACCATGCATACCAAGTTGATTAGAGGCATAACATTGCATTTCAATACACTCAATAACATCAGTTCACACAACATCTATATGGTCTTCATAAAATAGGGGATGAAAACATACCATATCTAAACTTTACCAGAAAGTGAATCAACAATGACTTTATCAACAATAATATAAATTCCTAGCAATTAGTTTTACCAAGCATCTCAATTAATTAAGTGGCTCCCCTCTAGCCCATGCACTTTTCTCCCAAAACTTCAAATTATTCTATAGCCCTGAAACAATTAGATACACAATTTATTTTTCAAGTTGCATTTGACTCATTTTGTTTTTCTAGAAGCCAACTTCTACTGAATAGAAATCAGAAATCTACTTCCCCTGAGTAGATTGTCTTCATGCATGCTATTAGCTGAAAAATTAGATACAAGATGTCCTTCTTCAATATCCTTTGGTGATCTACTAGGGCTTTCTTTTTTCTCCTCTTTTCTTCATATTCTCCTACATTTTCTTGGCAAACTTCTTTGACACACCACATTGAGTGTAACCAAATAATGATATTTCTTCTTTTCTTTCCTTTCCTTCATGAATCGAGTTGCCTCTTTTGGTTTCTTAAATTGAAGGTGAGAACTAGACATTCCATACTTGAGATATTGTGCCTCGTAGCCATAATTGTCACATTTATAACATTTTATGTTACCAAGAAAGGGAGAAAAGGACTCGTGCCTTCTTTCACATCTATTCACAAATGACCTATTATATCAGAATAATTCATATAAATTAATTTTTGCATAATATTTACAAGCATAAGACTTATGGCCAAAAGTATTGAATGAATAATAAAAGCCATGAAAATAATTTGTGTACTTGAAAACTTTTGCCTTTGATTTCTTCGATCTTGAGGAGGAAAGAGTCTTGATGAAAACTTTGCACTTCTTTTCTTTTGTTTTTTCCTTGATTTTTTGGTTTCACTATAGCTGCCTCCAAGCTACATATGTTATTTTCTAACTTGCTTCTTGTAGAAATTGTCTCAGTTTCTAGTTCTTCACATTTTTTTCCTTCTTCATATTGTTTCCTCATCCCCTCTTCAACTCTCCTTCCAACTTCTATTTGGGTTTTCATGTTATAAATTTCTTGTTTAAAATTATGCTCTATTTCTTCAAGTATTTGAAGGAACTTCTTTATATCTCTGTTTTCAGTTAAGAGCTTTTCTATTTCAACTAATGTTGAGCTAAGCTTAGCGTGATCGTCAACTTATCTCTCCTCTTGACAGTCAACTACTTTGATATTGGGAGAGAAGATCTCATTTGGTTGATCACTTTCATTTCAAGGGGCCTTTTTATCCTTCTTATTTCCCTTATATTCTCCTTTTCTCCACCATTGCTATTGGTTTCTTCTTCATTCAGGGCCTACAATATTTCCCAAATCTCCTTTGTGGACTTGAGATCCATGAATTTCTCAAGATCCAGATTATGAAGATTGTCCTAAATTTCACATTTGGCCTAAGCATTCCATTGGTGAGCTTGTTTTGAATGGGTTCTTCACCATTACCATTTATTACTACTTTCCAAACTTTAGGTCGAAGAACAGATAATTGGGATTTCACCTTATCTCTCCTTTCTTAAAAGTTTGCAAGAATAAGAAGTGGAGCACTTAGATAATACATGATTTTCGCAAATCTACCTTCCAATGATTAAGTTGCAATAGAAGGTACCCACTCTAACACGAATTATTGGAAACTTAGTTATACTGAGAGGGGGTGTGAATCAATATAATGTTGATTCAAACAATTCTAACCATTTTCTTCTCAAAAAATTAATCAATCACTTAAACACTTAAACAACGAGTAACATAATACATGAACAAAAAATCTAATCATGCATGCAAGTTCAAAACACAACATAACAGGTAACACAAATGAACATCGTATATTTTAGGTGGAAACCCTCAAGGGGAGGAAAAAAATGTAATGATGCTCTTATTGTCTTCTTCTTAGTAATCTTTAAATTTCTTTTACATTCATATGCTATAACCAACTAGATAGGAGCCACTACTCCTTAATATAAGTTCTATTAGAAACTACCAACAAGGAGCCACCACCCCTACAACAATTTGCTGGCCACTGCCAGCTAGGAAACCCCAAATTCCTATTTAGAAAGCCCCAACTTGCCAAAGGCCATATGCTCCTCAACTAATTTTGTCGGCCACCACCAACAAGGAAGCCCAAACTCCCTATGTAGCAATCCACCACTTCATGAAGGCTCCAACCATATCAAACACAATGGACCATGCTTTAATCCATTTTCAAACTGGGTCCTCTTCTGTGATAACAATTCAAAAACAACCTTCCTATAATCAACACAATCAACAACATTATATCTACATCATAATAACAACAGACAAACCCTCATTCAGTCACACATTACAAACATCAGTTGTATTGTAATACAAGGCATGTTCATGATACATAGCATCTACAACGATGTAATAAATCTTTGCCTCACTAACTCCTAATAATTTCTACAAGTATATTATCAAATTCATTATGCATAACAACCAAACCGATTTCCAACCAAAGAACAACATATTTATGCTAATTTTGTCTAGGCCATCAAATTGTACCAAATCAGCACACTAATTACCTTCCACTTCTCTTGATGTCCATATCAAATAAGACTCAATCAACATGTAAGCACTCACACCAAATACCATGAGAAAAACACCTTGTAGTTTCCTGTGGTTTTCCTTTCTCATCTTACAGGCAGTGTTGCGTACACAACACAACAAGCCAGAGGTGAGTGCCACAGTAAGGAGGAAGGAAGACAATATAGTTAAGCTAGTGTCGCTCTATGAGAATGGAAAGTTAACGAAAATTTTTGTTAACCATTAAAACTTTGTCTTCTTGCTCCTAGATCTGTAATCAATGCAACAATACTTATGTGAGTAAACTGTAAAAGATCTATAGCACCAATCTAACCATTTGCAACATTAGCCAATCACCTGCAACTATGATTCACCAACAATCAAGCCAAACACATCTACCACAATCTAAGGCATGAAATTTGAAGGTTGACATCAATGCCAACCAAACAACATTGTTTCCAACAAAATATGGATTTTTGGATCTGAAAAATATGCTAATTCCACATCACCTCCATAATGACTACTGCCTAGGCCTCCAACTTATGAATACTTCACCTATGATCCATGTTAGTAATATGCCACCTCAACATATGTGAAACTTCTACTCCTTTAGATATTTAAACTTCTGGATCTTCGGAACATCTGACATTCTAAAAAATTTAAAAGGGAATTTCAATTTTTTTTTTATAGTTTTGGATCTCTAGAATCCATGTCACTTGTAATGACAAGTGCCACATCGGCCATTAAGTCAACTTCTTAGAAACTTCATGGCATCTTTATGTGGAATGCATGCCAGATATGCATTCCACATCATCTAAATATTTCCTACATGCCACATCATTAGTGACACATGAAACCACAAGTTACTCATATGGGTTGGGGTTCATCTTACATGTCTCCATCTACTTCCCACATGTTCTATTTTGTTTTCATACTAATCTATGATTTTCATTTTTGGCTCAACTTATGATTTCTCAATTTTTTTTTGAATCCTGGATATGTATCCCTACCATCAAGGTTATTTTGAGTGAGGTTCCATCACTCAGGGTTCCACCAATTTGAGCCATTCAACATCCAATTGTTTCTTTTAGATTCCATTAAATAAAATTTTGGATTCCTAGATATAAAAATATCCAATTATCTCAAACATGATAAAAGTCTTACTAATACGTGCAACAAAATTTCTAGATGTCCAGATATCCTGATATCTAGAACATCCCAATGCTCCCGCTAGCACTTCCATGGTGAATTCAAATATCTAGTTATCAAGATAGTTGGTATAATGGAACATATACTCCTCATCATACATCCACCCCTTTAGCTCCTTTTTTGTGAGGCCCATGCTTACAGTTGCAGTCATCCCATATGACTATGGGGTAGGGATAAAACTCCAAGGCCAAAACTTCAATCTCCAAATTCCAGGGGTTTCATGCTCCTAAAGGCATTTCAAGCCTACTTTAACGGACTAAAACTAACTCTAATAAGGAAAACACTTAACTAAAACCTTCTAAGAAGTGTGAAATTTCTCATCATCTTGATTATAGATTCCAATCACTTCCATCCACCAGGTATCTTCTCAAATGAAGTGAAATGGAAAACTAATGGCCAAATCCGCAAATTTGTTAACCAGGGTAAAATTCCTCTCTTTATTCAATTCAAATACCTCAAGGCTTCGAGTCACAAATACTCCTTTCATTAGAATGTTATCCATCCATAAGTTATTACATGCACTTTCTAACACATCTCATCAAATTCTCTATGAAGGATCCTTCCTCTAATTTCTTCACTCTAAAATCAAGGCTTATCTTGTTTGTCTATAACAAATCTATCTCCTAGGGCTGTAAAAACCATGGTTTTCCAACAGCCTAAGGGGATAACATCCCCTCTCTCTTCAACCATAACAACCTTCTAGACCAAAAGGCCTATTGAAGTCATACATAAGGGCTAAGGAAGTTGTTAACAACTTTATAAGGATTATGCTTAATCATTCATTTTCATTAAGAGAATAGGAACTAAAATATATCACATGATAATATGTGGATTGAATAGGTAAGCATATAGAAATAGAATGCCATCTGCATCATCCATAAAACTTGAATAGATATGAAAATATATTGATATTTCATTCAAGAAATATTAATACACTTATTTGAATAGATTTTAATATTTTCCTAAACCTAAATAAGGGAGAGCCACTCTTTACCCAACCATAGGCTCAGATTAATTGTGAATTTATTATAGTTTTCCACCCTCGAGCTAAAACTTGATGCCACAAGAAGTAACCTCACTCAGTCATCAAAGGTCAAGTACAAGGTAGACATATAAAGGCAACCCTCCTTCTTTCACAAAAATCAGGCTATTGTCTTTGAAACCATTGAGATAGGGCTAGAATAATAGTCACATAGTTTACATACTTTTCTTTCACAACAGAAGAAATCCCTTCTCTTCTCAATGGTCTCTTGGCATCTCCCCTTCCTATTGCTCCTCATACTTAATAAAAAATGAACCTAGAAAACACATGGCTATCTCTTCCAAGATTAGGTAAAGTGTTCCATATTCTTTAGGTCTTGGTAGTATATTAAAATAAAATGAATTATATCTAATAATTTTTTTTAGGATATTCTTGTTGGTCATTTCTAGCAACTACAAGTCATAATAATAAAAATAAAAATATTAATAATTAAAAAATGGGGTGTTAAATCCCATCCCCCTTAAAGGAACAACATTATTGATGTTTTACTATTCCTAATGAGTTTTGTAAAATGTTATGTATATTCCACTTGGTAGTTTGTCACAACAAATTTAATAAAATTGAGGCTTATGTGATTTGAATTTCTTTGATCTTCTTATTCTAGATCTATCACATCAATTTTTTTTATGTGATGTTTTAAATCATCAAAGTGTGGCTCATCATTAATTTGGCCTAAATATGAACCACAATTGATGGTTCAAAACATTGCACAAAAAATTCAATGTGATGGGTACAAAAGAAGAAGATCAAATCAGATAAAAATCGATTGAATTTTTAAATCTATACTATGAGGGTTAATTTCCCTTAGATTTCTGGATTTATTAATTTTCGTTTTTTGGTTTATGCATGCAATAGATAAAAAATGTGAAAAATAAAGAAAAATTAAGTACAAACACATACCAATCATAATGAACACCAACATATGATCTAGGTAATCCTTTTAGGAGAAAACTCATCTGGAACGTGAGGTTGTTATACTCTCTTTTGTTAGAAATGCAGTTCATGAAAATACAAAGGAGAAGGGACTCTCTGTGGAGTTTATTGTGACTTGTGGCCTATGGGATGATATGGAACATAAACCCTCCCTTTTATGTTATCTCTCTATATCCACTCTTAACTACTCTTCTCTACTATGGTATAAAATGCCGTCCAATAGAATGAAACCCATTTTCCTCCTAGAGGCTTAGATATAACACAACCCAATAGCCAACTAGGGGTTAAATTTTACCCATTGGATCTTAAACATCATTTATAATTCAAATTTATAGAGAATTATTCATATTCCCCATGTTGCTAGCCCATACCCTTAAGTAACCAAGGTTGACCTGGCTTCCTCTCTAATTATGGTGGTCAATCATAATAGGTAAACTTTTAGGAGGCATAAGTTTTCCATTTCAACTAATATTGATGTCTTTATTGGAAATGTCTCTATATGTGGAATATGATCATAGGGTGAAGCACTTAGGTGGCATTTTTTTTACCCACAAAAAATTCATTTAAGGCCTATTTCAGACCCTAATTCTTGAAACTGTTCTTGCCACTAAAATGCTCTTAGAAGTTGATTCCTTTAATTTTTCCACTCTATATGCATTACATGGATGAAAAATTATACATTGAACCCATCTAGATCACACTTCCCCATTTTTGGAGTCTTTTGTCTCAAAAATATTTTACAAAATGAGGTGAGGAAATTTTCCCTCTACTTTCTTGGAGTACCTTTTAGCCTTGCATGGAATTTTCCATTTTAATCCAATCTACCAAAGGTGATGATACCCATAATTTATAGTTCTAGAAAATTATATCCGCTATTAAGTTTTCCTGAGCATTTGGAGCTAGTCCTCTATGGAAGGTAGTACCTTCTCCTCTTCCTGATCCATCATGGATGGCTCATAGAGTTTTATATTTTCCATATTCACCATTGTGTGAATGCTCATGTATGGGGGTAGAATTAAGTCTCTAGAAATTATCTCCCACTTTTTCTAGTATATTGAAAATATCATATCACAGAGCCTTGATTTTCTTATGTGGCATTTGTAGCCTCCCCTTGTTCAACTATAACTAGACTTAGTCTCCCTCTCTGAATAACTTATTATGTATTGATCATGCTTGGCCTTGTACTTTTCCTGTGACTTCTTTAGTTTATCATGTACTTATATATTGATCTACCTAATATGCTTAACGCATTTCTAAACCCTTAAAGCATTCCCTATGATATCCTTCCTCTCTCCTCATTGTTATCCATATGCAATATCCAATGGTGGAGGAAAATATCCAAAAAAAGTTTCAAATGGTGGCTTGACAGTAGGAGTTTGTATTTTTATGTTATAATATTGTTGTATATATACCATATTTTCATCCCAAACCTTCAAATGCTTCTGATTGTAACCTGTCAAAATCTGCACCAAAATTTTATTGAATACTTTTGTTTTCACATCTATCTATGGATGGAATGTTGTAGATATCTTCAACTTTGAGCCCATAATATCTCACAGTGGAGTCCAAAATGCACGAAGAAATGTATTTTTAATGTTTGAAATGATGCTCCTTGGTATCCCAAAGTGCACCTAGACCTGTCCAAAGAACAAGTCTACTACTTCTTTCCCACTAGTGGTCTTCTCACAGGGCATGAAAATGCACATATTGTTGAACCTAGCAACTACTATGAATAGGTAATCATCTCCCTTATTAGTTTTTGGTAAACCTCCCACATATTTCATGGAAATGATTTCCCAAGGATGAGTGGTTACATGTAAGGGATAGTATAGATCATGTTTCAAATTACTAGGCACGTTGGTATAGGCAAAACATACAACCTCTTATCATCCTAGCTATAATTTCTTGCATTCTGAGCCAATACAAATACCTTTACAAAATGGAAACTATCTTCCCTACAACCTTGGAGGTGTGAACCTTTCTAATTAGCTAAAGTTTCTCAGCTTTAGGTACACATAACTTATCTAGCCTACAAAGTAACACATTTTGGAGATGACAAACAATTTTATTGTCACCATCATCCATGTGACTCTAGACTTGTAGTTGTTAATACACCTCTTTTAAGTCCTCATCCTCTATATATTATTCTGTGTATGCATCATGGGTGAAAGGATCCATTTGCATCAAAGTTCCAAAATATGTGATTTTTTATTTAGTGACCTTGAAAGCATGTCGTCCAACTTGTTTGTACTACCCTTCTTGTCTTAATCATTAAATTAAAATGATGTAAAAAATCCATCCACTTGTAATTCCTGGTCTATTGTAACTTGTTCTAGGCCTATAAGCACTGTAATAGTTGATGATTGGTGTGGATGACTATCTCCTTTCACATTAGATATGTTTCCGCTTTTTGACAACTTGTATTAGGTCATATAGCCCCTTGTCGTAACTAGGGTAGTTGATAACCACCCCATGAAACACTTTAGAATGGTAGGACACACTTATTTCTCCCCAAATCAATATTTATCACATAGCATACCCACTTGCATCCATCACCACTTTGAAGGGTTGCTACAAGTTTGGTAATGCAATAAATAGTGCTTCAATGATTTTCCTCTTCAAATCCTCGAAGGCCTTATGTTGACTCTTTCCCCACAAGAAAATATTACCACTTGTTGTGATGGCATGGAATGGTGTGACTACTATTGAAATTGGGATATGAATTTTCTTCGGTACTATGCTACCCCAATGAAAATCCTAGCCTCAAAAATATTACTTGGAAACAACTACTTCGTAATGGTCTCCATCTTGGTAAGTTCTATCTTGAGCTCCCATCCACTAATCACCTATCCTAAATACACTAAATATTTATGTGCGAACTCACATATTTGCTAGCAGTTGTTGCTTCTTCAATGTCTCTAGCACCAGCATCAAATGTGAGATGTGCTTATCCCAAGTAGCATTGTATACCTATTCGTATGAAAATTCTTAACAAGAGTACCAAAAATACTTCACTTAAGTCACTAGTGACAAGTGACCATAAAAACAATGTGTGGATGTTTATGCTTCAGATATGCAATAATAAAACATGAAAATCCTGCAGAAAACAATTGTATGCGATCCAAACAGAAAACAACAAGAAATATCCGATGTAATAAACCAATAGAATAAGACTTGAATATGAATAATATTTTATTAAAACACTTGGTGAAGGAGATATACAACAAGGGTCTGCAAATACCCC
This sequence comes from Pinus taeda, assembly GCA_000404065.3. Classification (NCBI taxonomy): domain Eukaryota; kingdom Viridiplantae; phylum Streptophyta; class Pinopsida; order Pinales; family Pinaceae; genus Pinus; species Pinus taeda. The sequence goes on along the minus strand of APFE030144861.1, from coordinate 51,974 downwards.
TCCATGGGATGTGTCCTTTGATGCCCTTGTGCTTTAGCATTTAGTTTCTCTCACTCAATATGTGAAAAAACCAAAAACAAAGAATGGAACTCAAGTGGGAGCTTAGACGTGAGAAGACAATAATGGTGATGATGATAATGATCACAGTGAATAATCAATGGAAACCCCTCTTATTTATAATTAAGTATTGGTTTGATCTCGGAAATGGAAAATAATAAAATAATATTGACCAAATCAAGATCTACCCATTAGGAATACTTTATTATATTTTTTGGAGAGGGAAAAAAATATTCAAGATGGTCAAATATCTTATGTAGAAATAATTAACAAATAAAATAGTTTATCAATTATTTCACGAGGATTAATCAAGGTGTGAAATTGAAATAATTATTAAATAGTGATTTAACAAATTAAACCAAAAATATAATTAAGGAATAATAAATAAATAGTGATTTATTTAATTATTCCTAAGTGATTTAGTCAAATGTGACAAGGAATAATTATCAAATAATGATTTAATAATTATTCCTAGATAAAATAAAATAAAATAATGATTTATTCAATTATTCTCATGGGGTATTTTAATTTTAATTAGAAATAATTTAATAAAAATGGTTTACTAAATTATTTCCCATCGTCAAAGTGATTTTACTATGGTAAAATTAATCCTACATGGTGTATTTCAATCCACCTAGTTAGAAATGGCTAGGTGATCATTTTTTAGATGATAACAATACCAATATATCATTTAAATAAACAATAGTAAATCAATCTAGATATGGGCACATTATATCATTCATTAATATCATGAACATAGTTGGTGCATTTCATAGACCAAAGCGCATGATTGATTACTCATACACACTTTGTCTAGTTTTGAAGGAAATATTCTAGGTGTCTTTTTCTCTGACTTGTGTGATGCAGGAAAGTGTTCCCTCTGTGGACAGAGGCAACCCCTCTAGCCCTAGAGTGGGTCTAGTCACAAACAAGGACAGATCAACAATAACTTTCCTTAAACAGTTAGAGTTGGAGGCCTACCTCAACCGGTGGTTGATGGAGTTCCTTTGCACTACTCCAGCTTTCATTTCCTTCTCCTCAATGAGTGATCAACCTAAAACAATGCAAAGGAAATACAACAAAGCACGTAACCGGAAACAACAATGAACTATTTACTCACAAAGTCAAGAAGTCATGAGCTATCAAGTACATTACATACAAGACATAGGAAAACATCATTGATTGCATTAATAATGAAATAAGAGTAAGCTTACAACCGGAGTCTTGACGTCACAAGCCTTCTTAGAGGGATCCAACCAGCATGTTCTTCAAGCATTCACTCTTTGAAGATGGATCTCCCAACATACAAAGGTCTCTATCTCACTCACAAGTTTTGCATGAAATCAAGGGCACTTCCCAACCTTCCCCAAACTATCAACACTCTCACACTTATCACACTCACACCAGCTATCTATCAAAAGCACTAACAACACTGCTCAGTCCAAGAATTTTCCAACTACCAACTATTAGCTGATCATATCAAAAGTGAGTGTTTAAATAGGAGAAGGAGTCTCCATGAAAGGGGGAAGATATAGCTTATCACCAGGGAAGGTAGCACAATTGATGGAATTTCCATGCCAGGGAAGGAAGGGCGACACAACCTATGCCAACAACCAGGTCTGGAATCATCCAGAAAGCTGACTATTGGAACAAATTCGCCCAATCTGGATCATCACGGGTACATAACTGAACTTCAGCGTTGACAGTGTGAGTGAGCAATGCAGCTAGTCAGATCATCGCTGAAGATAATAAGCAACCTCACGCTCGTGCGTGAAATCGAACCATCATGGGAATCATATGTACTTCCACGCTGGCAGCACGGATGGACTGTTTAGGAGTACCTTTCAGCGTGTTTATTAAGCCCATAGTTGCGATGAGGCAAATAACTTAGGAAAAGTGGGTCAATTGGCAACATAGGAGAGCATTTGTGGAACATGAGCATGTTTGACTTTGGCACATGACACATCAAATGGACTGGGAGTGAAGGTAGTGACAAATTACTGTGTAACAGATGCCCCCTAAAGTATGAAGCCTGAGAGAGTGGGAGGGGTGAAATGCTTTACAAAACTGACCGAGTTGGAACACCATCTGGAAGAACCTGTAGGCACAAGTACAATGTCTCTAATAGTGAAATACATGTAGTCTAGGCATGGACGCAGTCATCCAAAAGACATATGAACCAGGTTTGTGGTATGGACGCAGCCACCCAGCTAATGAGACCATGATAATGATAAAGGTATGGTCACAGCCACCCACGAAGACTCAGGTATGGTCGCAGCCATCCATCAATGAGTCATGTAATCACAAACCAATCCATGCAGCCCGAACATATGTGATTTGAGTTTGGGGTCTTGAACCCAACCAATCATAGTACAAATTATAACATGTGAATAGAGGTACTGAAGTCGAGCATGAAATAAAATCGCTTGATTACCGATCGATGATGTAAACTGTTAACAAGCATGAGAGAAACCACCAATAATGCCAGTGGTTCTCAAGGTAATATCCAATACAATCCATGAAGTGTGAAGAATGAACTGAAGTCGAACACTCGTGGAATCACCCAATCGACGAACGATGATGTAAGTCGATCGTCAGGCGCGAAGAACTTGCCATTGAGGCATGCAAGCTCGAAGGTACCAAAGGGATCTCTGGATCAATCTCCTGGATGATGAGCTGATGTCGACAGGAAACGACCTGTCGCAGGAGGGCCATAATGTTTCCCCCATCAACGACACGAGACAAGGAACAAGTAGTAGATGGTGAAACAAAGTATCAGAGAAAAAGGCAAGGATGTAAACTGCAGAAGGATTATACTCTTGAACATGTCAGCGACACGACTCTGGAGGGTGGCAGCATTCAGGCACCAAAGGATCAGAGGCTTGATGGAGACAGCATGGATTAGATGGAATGAGGCTAAATGACAACCCAAACCCGCGGAAGGCCAAATGACGATGTATGGATGTCCCAACCCGACAAGAAGCAGAAGTGTCGATGTTCAAGAGTGACTAGCTACCATAGACAATCAATGATGTTTTTCAAATTTCCCCCACCATTGCTGGCGAGTACCCGAATTATTTTTGAAAACAAGCTTGAAGGGGATAGAATATTCTTGTGATATAAGTTTGACCTTCAGTTGAATCCAACCTAGTAATAGTTCATCGAGCCCTAGGGAGGAGAAGCTCGAGTCTCGTCATGGTGACGAATCCAATGTCGTCAGGGTTTAACAAGTTCGACATAGGCAAAACTCGGAGTCTTTTTCATGTTTAGAGAGTTTGAAAAAGACATGGAAAAGAAAACTCCAGGGGGTCCTTTTTCATAGAGTTGTGTCTCTCGAGCCTGAAAAAGTATAAAACGATACTCGAAAGAACTGCTTGACCATTACGATCAAGGAGTACTTTTCGTGATTAGTGATCTCGACCCAAAAAAGTAGAAAAGCGATCGAAGACACGTCGTTTCGTAACTGATATCGGGCTTGAAATGACAAAAGTTCGACAATCTTTTCGTCTTTACATGGTCGGAAAAGAGCTTAAAGCAGACCGCCTTTTATTTCGTTTAACGAGTCAAAAGGGATAACTTGGCTATCTTTTCATATTTTACGAGTCAAAAAAGAGCTTAAAGGTGACTCGCCCTAGAGGAATGAGTGGTATAAATGGTAGCAACTGGTTCCGACAATGGTGGAACTGCTCAAAACATGTAATGGTCAAGAGGCTAGCTAATAAAACCACTCATCATTGCGATTCCTCAGGAAAGGAAAAACAACCAAGTTAAAGCATATGATCGACCAAAGAGATGGTGGCAATGGAATGAAACAACTAAGGCTCATCTAGCAGAATTTAGCAGATAGATGGTAATCACGAGATGTAAATCAGGTATGGGTTCATTTTTACACAAGCTTGAACCATGGAGAACTCTGCTTGGATTCGGTTTCATGTGTACACAAGCTTGAAACAAAAAACTATGCTTGTTATGAGTTTGCATGCCCACGGCATAATGACGCAAATCAAGGTACATGCCCCCCAAGCTTCATTGCATTCAACGAAGTGGATGGAATGAAGGTTCACTTTCGAGATCTTGGAAAGACTCGACTTGGATTTTACAAGATCTTAGTTGAAGACTCAATTTGGAAAGGGGAGTTGTTTCATTTTTTAATGAGGTTGAGATAGTAAAAGAACTATCCTCATAACCCTTGTTTCATTTTTTAATGAAGTTAGCATGGGAACAAACTATCCTCGTACGGTTTGTTTCATTTTTTAACGAGGTCGACACAAGATCAAAACTATCCTTGGAACTCCTTGATTCATTTTTTAACGAGCTTGACACAAGATTGGGAACTATGCTTGTGACACTCAGTTTCATTTTTTAATGAGGTTGACACAGGAACAAACTATCATTGTAACTCCTTGTTTCATTTTTTAACGAGGTCGACACAAGATCATAACTATCCTCGGGATGCCTGTTCATGGGCCTTATAAGAACATGGCTCCCAAGAGGTCTTCGCGGGATGGAAGGGATGGACTCTAGGAGGAACACATGTCAAGAGGCACTAATGACAGATCAGGTTCCAATGCCCCCAGTACATGATGTACGAGACCATCTACATGATCATCAACAGACGAGGAGACGGAACGGGTAGCCACATAATTAACCCGTGGCAAATAAGGTACTGCTTGCGAGCAAGAACTGATGGGAGATGATGGCGGTACATGAGGCACCGGGTGACTAAAGAATGATAATTGATTTATGGTCACCATTCTTCCGTCGTGTGGAAAACAAACCACACGGAAAAGTGAAGAAACGAGGGCCCCCATGGCATAAACATAGTCATGTCCAAGGAGAAGACTGAAATCTAAAGCACCTTGGACAAATAGTACGTCTATATAGATGGTTTTGCCTGCCAAAGTAACAAGGAACTTCGGAAGGATCCCTAACGGTTGACTGGTTCCTCTATCAAACGCTAACAGATTCTGTGCGACTGGCATAAGTTGTGGGGAGCCCAAAGCTTGCCAAGTAGTGGAAGGCATAAGACTGACAGATGCACCCTCATCCAAGACAGTGCCAGGTATTGCCTTATCACAGGCATGTACTATAATTTGGAAAGGCACATGGGATGGAATGTGGAAGGCAGTCAAATGACTCCAGTCAAAGGAAACGAATGAACTACTTGGTGGGGGTATCGTATGATTTCCCCCCTGCTGTACAGGAACCAAAGAAGGACCCTCTTGACCAGCAGGGATAGGAGGGTTGTTCTCGGACTCAAGAGAATATGATGAGATGAGAAGAACATGAGCATGACACTCTTCCGAAACAGAGTGATCAACAGGTGGTGAACCCAAGTCGACACTTTCTTCGACCAATGGTTGGTCTGGAATAGGCTTAGCACAGCCAGGTTCAGAAAGAGGAGGATGGACAAGAGAAGAATCTAAGTCAATCTCTTTGTCAATGGGGAGAGGGTCTGAAGAGAGCCTCTAATAACCAACGAGAAGTTGGGGTGAAGAAGCTGTAAGAATTTCCAAAATGGCGGAAGCTTTATCCATGAGCAGACAAAGGTGAAGGGGATGGTTGCCTTCACATAGTCTATAGGGGAATTGAATCTTCCCTTTCTTCTTACCATTGCCAGTTGAGAGGGTAGCATCGCCATGAGCTTTAGAGGACGATGAGGGATGAGCCAGATCGTGAGACCATACTTCTAAGATCCTAGGAATTCCAGGACAATCACGAAGAAGATGGTCACCCTTGAACAATTTACAAGGAAACTTAACCTTCCGTAGAGGAGCAGAAGGTGTTCCGACCTGGGATGTACTCAGAGTAGTAGCTGCACAAGTGGCCTTTCATTTATCAGACTTCTTCTTCTTCTTCTTCTTAGTCTCCTTCTTACTAGATGTGGAACTTTCACCAGGCGAAGGAGGAGAGGAGGAGGAAGAAACAGGGGAAGAAGGCGTAGGCTCAACCTTGGAATCATCATGTCGTGGTTCAGACGAAGGAGACGGTGGAACAGGAGTCATGATTCTCGGGACCACAGAGGTTGAAAACAACCATACGGGCAAACCGATGATTAACCTAGGCAAAGACAATGTTGCCATATATGGAGCACCGACATTTCCAAATGAAGGAAACGGACCAGGATTTCCATCTGGGGGGAAGACTTTGGCCGGTAGACTCGGGGAATGTTGCCATCGAGAACAAGCCTGAAAAACACTCTTATCACAACCAAGAACTCTAACTTTTACCAGGAATATTTTGTGGGCAGTAAATTTTATGACGCAGGAACAAAACTTGACCTTTTCATGTTTCAAGAGTCGAGAAAAGGACGAAAAGGTGACTCTATCTCTTTCGAGGTTTAATGAGCCTGAAAGGACAAGTGCTCATATGGACCTTTTCTTTTAGGAAGTCCGAAAAGGAACGAAAGTGACTACTTTGGAGAACTAGGCAAAAGGTTTACCAAACAACCCATAAAACTGCATATACACCTTGGCAGTCATATGAAAGCCAAGGATTTTCCGTATGGCAGTCAATCTTCCCGAATGTTGTGTTCGGTGCATTATGGTTTGCAAGGCAGCAAACACGGCTTCCTAAGGATAAAGGATGATAACCTAGTGGGGTCTCCCAATATATAATCAATGGTACGTGGAAGCAAAATTCCGTACTAGACCACTATTGAATCACAGAAGGAGGAATCACCCAACCTTGAGTGAGAACAATAGTGACTAGGTTTAACGATGTTGGAGCACGTCTCTAGCCTAGACCTCTAAATAATGAGCGTTATGTTCCAATGCGTTGTTAGATTTATTCAGTTCATTTTAAGGTTGATCTTGAATTATGTTTCAGTTTCCAAGCCCTACTGTATGTATATCAAAGAACCTAGGATGCAGCTAGAATGAGAAAAACATCTTCCATTTCAATGAACACCCGCCTACAGGAGGGTAGAGAGATCATTCCCAAACCAAGAAAACCAAAACAAGCGAATGCAAACACTAAAAACCACAATGCATCAATACACTAATCTCACGATGCATTGATACTACTAATGAAAGATGTAAAATTTGCTTTCCAATTTCTCAAACATGAAAATTCGTAATGCAAATGTACTTTCACTTTCGTATGCTAAATGAATGCAAACTTTTGATTTTTTATTTTTTTTGAATTTAAAGAGACAAACAAGCAAGTGTGAACTAATCGATCCAAACAATTTTAATCTATGCTTGGTAGCGAAGAAATCGAATCAACATAAAAAATTGGTTCAATAATAGACACTAAAAATCAACCAGCAAGAAAACAAGCAGCGAAAGAGTCTCAAGCAAATCACAAGACGGTTGTGGATGAACCTTGAATAGACAAGTAACCCAAGCAAACAATTTCTCGATGAAATTTCTAAAGGGCTAGGTCACATGGTCAAAAACACAAGACTCACTCAATGAAACCAAAGAGATAGTGCCCTAACCAAAAGAAATTAAAACAAGCTAATGAGAGACAAGAAACAACGGGGGATAAACAAGATTGATGAATTTAGGAGGTAAAGTTATAAAAACAACTTTACAGGAATCATCGCAAGTGTTACACTGACAACTAGAGATGTCATCGCTAAAATAAGTACCATCGCTAGTGATGCACAGACAACTAGTGATGTCATCGCTAGAATAGGTACCATCGCCAGTGATGCATAGACAACTCGAGATTTCATCGCAAGTGTTACACAGACAACTCGAGATGGTCGCGTAAATACACCTATTTTACGCGATGGTGTGATTTCAAGAGTCGTCACAGGAATTAAACTAGCAACCCGAGATCATCGCAGGTTTAAAGCTATAAAGTGGCGATGACGTCGCGACTGTACACGTCCTTTCCGTGATGATCCGATTTCAGGAATCGTCGCGACTGTGTGACACTATCCAGCGACGCACATGATTTTACAAAAGAGTGATCACGATGTCAGCGCAATTATTAGACTATGTTCTACGATGATGCAAAAACAAAGGCAAGCGAGCCAAAAACTCCCAAACCAGAACCAACCAATCTAACAGACAATAGAGGGACCTCCCAGATCAATCTAGGTGACCCAAAAGACTGCTAATTAATCCCACAAAACAAAGAGAGGCCAAATTCAAAATCAAAACAAGAGCAAACATAAAAACATAGGATAGACGTCCCCAGTATGGTCGCCAATTTGTGATGCAGGAAAGTGTTCCCTCTGCGGACAGAGGCAACCCCTCTAGCCTTAGAGTGGGTCTAGTCACAAACAAGGATAGATCAATAATATCTTTCCTTAAACAGTTAGAGTTGGAGGCCTACCTCAATTGGTGGTCGATGGAGTTCCATTGTGTTGCTCCAGCTTTTGCTTCCTTCTCCTCAATGAGTGATCAACCTGAAACAATGCAAAGGAAATACAACAAAGCACGTAACCGGAAACAACAATGAACTATTTTCTCGCAAAGTCAAGAAGTCATGATCTATCAAGTACATTACATACAAGACATAGGAAAACATCATTGATTGTATTAATAATGAAATAAGAGTAAGCTTACAACCGGAGTCTTGACATCACAAGACTTCTCAGAGGGATCCAACCAACATGTTCTTCAAGCATTCACTCTTTGAAGATGGATCTCCCAACATACAAAGGTCTCTCTCTCACTCACAAGTTTTGCATGAAATCAAGGGCACTTCCCAACCTTCCCCAAACTATCAACACTCTCACACTTATCACACTCACACCAGCTATCTATCAAAAGCACTAACAACACTGCTCAATCCAAGAATTTGCAAACTACCAACTATTAGTTGATCATATCAAAAGTGAGTGTTTAAATAGGAGAAGGAGTCTCCATGAAGGGGGAAGAGAGAGATTATCACCAAGGAAGGTAGCACAATTAACAGAACTGCCATGCCAGGGAAGGAAGGGCGACACAACCTATGCCAACAACCAGGTCTGGAACCGGAAGGCTGACTGTTGGAACAAATTCGCCTAATCTGTATCATCGCGGGTACATAACTGAACTTCAGCGTTGACAGCGTGAGTAAGCAACGCAACTAGTCAGATTGTCACTGAAGATAATAAGCAACCTCGCGCTGGGGCGTGAAATTAGACCATCACGGGAATCATATGTACTTCCACGCTGGCAGCGCGGCTGGACTATTTAGGAGCGCCTTTCAGCGCATTTATTAAGCCCATAGTCGCGATGAGGCAGATAACTTAGGAAAAGTGGGCCAATTGGCAGCATAGGATAGCATTTGTGGAACATGAGCATGTTTGACTTTGGCACATGACACAGCAGATGGATTGTGAGTGAAGGCAGTGACAAATTACTGTGTAACAACTTGATCCTGGTGCTAACCTAATTTTGAATCCAACTTGGTGAAGTTTTTTTTCTACTGCAACTAGTCCAACAAGTCATTAATCTGAGGTAGGGGGTTCTTTCTCATGAGTGTAATATTATTTTACACCCTATAATAAATGCACATTTTCAAAATCCCATCTTTCTTAGGCATTATTCTGATGGGTGATGGCCCACAAGGTGAGGTGCTTGGTTGGGTAACACCCTTCTCTAGCAGTTGCTACAACTACTTTTCACTTCACTTGCTTCTAAAATAGATTGTTTGTACAACCCAATGTTTTGAAATGGGGATTCCAACAACAATTAGATCTCGTACTCCACCTCCTCTTAGGTGTCAGCCCTTTAGGCTCTTGGAACACTCCATTTAAATACATGTGCAAACTATTATAGTTGTTATTTCTATTCCTTAATGGAGCCCTCTAGGGATGCTTTTTTTCTCTTTAACTCTTCTGTAGACTAATTTTCTCTTAAAAAAAATAAAACATACTTCTTGCTCGAACTGTTTAGTTTCTTGGCTTGGTTGGCAATTACCAACAAATTTTTAGACTCGCCCTTGTGTACACTAAAGATGAATTGTTTTCCATCCTTCATGAGGCGATACTGGTTGGTTTTCCACATGAATATTGCATCTCACATGTACATATGGGGACTCCCAAACAAAACTCCACATACATCAAGAAGAACTACATCCAGTTCTACTTCATTAATGAAATTAACACTGTTAGCAACTTTTATTTTACACTATTTTGTTACCTTGATTTTTGAATCCTTATTTATCCATCCCAATGGATATGGGATAGGATGATCTCAAACCTCCAATCCCATTTTGTTTAACAACTCTACTACAATGACATTTTCTTATGATCTTGAGTCAAATAGAGCGTTAGTTTTTTCCTTCTTGACCTATATCTTTATATGGAAGAGTTCAGCCATCTCCTTCTCTTCCTATTGCTGAAGGAAATTCAAATTCATCCCCTCCTATAATAATGTGTAGGCAATATTCATATCCACATCCGAGCTACTTTCCACCTTATTACTCGAATTCATGGCTACAATTTTTTTCTTATTCTCATTCTTATTTTGGTCAATCTTCTGGTGGAGTTTTGGATGTAATTGCCAACACTTCTCCTCTATGTGACCATCAATGTTACAATGGTTGCTAGGATTTTTGCACTAGTGTGTTATCACTAGTTTCTTCTTTTCCTTCTCCCTTTTTACTTCTTCTTCCCTTCTTTGAAGCTTCTTGGTGTTCTTTCCACTTTGAATCACTTGAATGCCCTTTCTTTTGGCCTATATTTTCTAATTATTACACTTGCACACAAACCTCATCCACCATTCTAGGTTTGAACAACCTCACTTTCTTTTGCAGATGGCTATGTAGACACCCTAGATACTTGAGAAGTACATTCAGGTTCTTGGGAGAGCTACCTAGCAATATTTCCATTTTCCTTAATTATGCGGTGTTGTGTAGGGGGATCTTAGGCCTATGTAAGTCATCATACATAATAAGTAAATGTGACTAACAAAGGGTAAATGTATGAGGTAAAACGTTGTTTGGTTGGAGTGGGTACAATTGCTCCAACCACATCTTGATATCTTATGTATAATTACACATTAAGAATAATAGAAACTTGGTTGCAATTCCTTCCCAAATTATGTTCTTCTTTGTGTATCGTGTATGGTATTTCTATGTTCTCGTGATGTAGTCCATTCAGGATGCATGTGAAGGCTCTTCCTTCAACACTGGTTCTGTTTTCATTGGTAATGAGTCCAAGTTTGTAACACTATTAAATAAGGACGGTGTGGACCTGCAAGAGAAATAAGAAGATGTGAGTGAAATCCTGCAAGTAAAGAAGATTCATTGAAGATGCATATGAAAGAACAATATGTTGTTAAATATAATCGTGTGGAAGATGATTAAGAAATCATTATCTAATAATGTTTGCACATACTCGTGAATAATTAACATTGAATACAAATTTGTGCAAATAAAGAAATAAACACATAAGAAACTATAATATAATTATTTATGAATTTTATAGCTATTGTTGAGAACTTCACTCACATCTGTTATGGAAACAAAACTTATTAGTTAATAAATTCTATTGTTTGTTTGAAAATAAAATAAAATATGTTAAATATGTTGATCATTTTGTGGGAAAACTTAGGGAAAGACTAATTGATCAACTAGAAGCTTCGACCTTGAATCAACTCGTTGGCTAGATTACTGGTCAATTGGATCGATTAGGAGATGTTTTAAATTGCTTATTGAAAGTGACTTCAAAGAGTTGCTTGAAGATAATAAGTACAAATTTTCTAGTTGCTAGTTAGCTTTAAGAGGCATGAACATGAAGATTTTCTCAACCAAAGGATGCATGTGGAAGATAAATAATGCTTGTGAGCTTAATTGTTTTCTCATGGATGTTGATTGGAAGAATTTGAAAAATTCCTTTTGAACAAATCGTCTCATGCTAGAAAGTAGAATAATGAGAAACATAAAGGATTATTTTTTGTTGATATCTCCATATTACAGGTTCATCAATGTATTGAAAAGGAGAAGGTCATTGTTACTATTAAACCTAGCAGCAACCACAATCTCATCAATATCAATCTCTCCAAAAGATTACTAGTTCCTCCACAACACATTGAAAGCATGCAAGTTGATGGTGCACGTATTCAAATATTTAAGGACTTGAAGGTTACCATGGATAAATATGTGTTACACTCAGATTTTTATACTTTAGATATGGATGGGTAGGATGTTATTTTGGAATATCCTTGGATAGGCTCAATTAGTAGAGAAAATGTGAATGTAAAAAGGAAATTTCTGAAGATATGGTACAAAAGAAGAAAATTACCCTGTAGGATATTTCCATTAGTAAGCAGGTAGAGACTAAGGAGGCATAGACAAAAATCTCTACAAGAACGGACACATCAGATGATGATTCCTTGGTGGAAGCAATAATAGAAGATAAGCTAGCACATAAACCAAAGCAAACACCACAATAGGAACCATACACCACTCAGGAACCAACAGTTAAAGAATTGAAGAAGGAAACACATTCAATTAAGGCTTATGCAGATCACCATCCACACCACCCAACAAGACTCCAATCAGAAAGAAAACAACCATTGAGATGGCACCCGATTAACAACAAGGATGGAGGCACTTAGAGGACACACAAAGAGACATGCCACAACACATCCATGTGGGAACTACAAGAACCAACTTCCATCTCAAGAAAATGAGTCAGATTCTAGACTGAGTCTTCACTTTTCTCTTGGATGAATAGATGCATGTGCATGGTACCAGTGGACTACTCTTTTGAGTATATCTTATTATTCATGTTATTCTCATGTTTTTGGGAAGAAACATGCTTTAAAGGGGGTGGAATGTAGGATACCTAGGGGAGGATAATATGGGGTACATAGGGGGTACCCAAGGGCATAATGTGATGTAAGAAAGGGGACCACAATTAGCTAGTTAGTAAATAAATCTTGTAAGTGGTTACCCACATTAATGATGATTGTAAGTGGTTGACCCTCATTATAAAGAGACCAAAATTAGTTAGTTTAGTTAAGGATAATGAATATATGTGTCATAGCTAATAAATAAATTGGTTAACCCGCATTATGGAAGGGGCCTGATCTGAAATCACCTGTAAATGACCTCAGAGAAATAATGAAGGTATTACAGACTTCAAGTGCTGGGGTGTGCCTATGTTATTTTATGCAACGAATCGATAAGATTACGAAATACACAAACACTAAAACAGTAAGGGAACACAGTAAGAAAACACATAAACACGACAAATTTAATAAGGAGTTCACCCAATCCTCCTGAGCTACGTCTCTTGGTCCAGCCTTCAGTGGTGTCCTTTCTATTATGTCTTAAAGCAAAGTTTTTACAATAAGGAGCTCAATTTGAATCTCACTTAACAGATGATGATCAGTAGGATTGTACTTGGATTCCCCAAGTCTCTAGAGTACATAGACTCCCCTTATTGAATCTCGACCTCAACTGGTCTCAGTGGTATGAGTCCAATTTGGTACTCAATACCTGGCAGATATACACAGAAGAGTTGCTTGAACCTTTCAAGCCTTCTCTGGAGTTCACAGACTCTCAGACTCTCTCTGTCTTTGTTTGCTCGATGCTGCCTTTACGCTGTAGGTCAGCTCGACTTCTCTGTTCTCTACGATTCACTTCTTTCTTGCCTCTTGGCTTTCTGCTTCTCTTTCTCTACTTGCCTTTACTCTTTGTTTGTTCGTGGCTTAAAGACAATTTGCTCCCTGACTGTTCGTTTCTGCTTCCTAGCTCTCTGAATCTCCTACCTTTGTCCGTTTGAATTCCCTTGCTCTACGTCATCATCACTATGTAACTCTTCACAGAGAGGTGGTCACTTGTTTTCTCACGAACTGAGTGTTAGTTATCTTTGAACAGTCGTTATTTCCGTTGCTCCAAGATTGCCCGTGAAACTGATTCCTCTACCAACTCATCGGTCATGCCGAACCTCAAATCTTATATGACTCAACCTATTTCCCTGTGGAATCCGGTCATCCATCGGATCATTTCTCCGCCGTTGATCTAGAACCTCCAGATCCTACGACTTCTGTCCATACCGTGCGGGTAAGTAGCATGACCTTTACCTGTGCGATGTGAGCGGTTTTCTCTCTCATCTATTGGACGCGTGTCACCCAGCGTATGGCATCGGGCCGAACTCGGTCGAACCGGCTTACCACTTGAAGCCCTTCCGATATCATGTCAGTTTTAGCACGGGACTCGCCTTTTGATGGAATAGGCGATTTTCGTATGGTTTTATGCTTTTCCTCGTGACCGAGTGCCTGGGGATTTTCCTTCACTGAGGGGGATGCCCTGTGAAATTGCCTCTATTTTTGGATTTGACCTCCTATTTGTCAATTCATGCCAATGCGCGATCACCATGGGCCAACAGTGTGCACACTTTGACCAAGGGTCCTCGTTGTTCTGTGCTAACCACAAATTGCCATTGTTCAAAGGTAATTTCTGATAAGCTTCGACATCCATAATACTTTGAAACTTCGGTATGAGTTTTACAGAGTTCAAGGAACTTTAAGAGTGTTGAAGGATCCAATTTGGATCACGACCTTCCCACTAAAAAAAATTTTGGGCCACCAAAATTTGGTTTTCAAGCATCAACTAAGTGAGGGTATAATTGTCTCACTTGTCCAATCTCTATCCATTTTGCACTGCTTGGCTTTGAATCCTTGAGTCCAATCCTAAGGTACTCAACATCTCCCCTGCATGTTGTCCTCACTTTCCTATCCAGAACTGTGTCTTCCTGCAATTCATTGAGATATTCAGGTAACAGATCATCAATAGAAGGCAATTGACTCTACTCTTCAGGATCTTCAATTAATGAAGGTTCAAATAGTCTCAATATATTTGCATTAACGACTGAGTAGATGTGCATGTAAGCTGGTAAATCAAGGCGAAAAGAATTCTCACTAATTTTCTCAAGTATCTTGAAAGGTCCATACCTTATTGGCTTTAGCTTTTTACCTTCACCTTGCATTATGTCTTTGTTGATATACAACCAGATTTGATCACCAACTTGGAAACTATGTTCCATCTGATGCTTGTCATGCCTTGCCTTGTATTTGGCTTGGCTCTTTTCTAGCCATTCCTGTACTGCCTGGTGAATCTCTTGGATTTTTTCAATGAACTTGGCTGCCTTGTCCACATCACTGTATCCATCAACTGCTATGTCTTTACCAAAGACAAAATCCAAGGGAGACCTTGGTGTGAAACAAAAATAGGTCTCAAGAGGAGATCTCTGTGTAGAAGAATGTTTTGCTCGATTGTAAGCATGTTGCACATAACACAAATGTTCATCCCAAAGTTTGGGCTGCTTTCTGCAATAGCCTCTAAGCAACTGGATCATTGTCCTATTGACCACTTCTGTCTAGCCATCTGTCTATGGATGAAATGTTGTGCTTTTCTTCAGTTTGGTGTCCATCAGTTCCCATAGACTTGACCAAAACTTCCCAGCAAATCGGGTGTCTTGATCAGATATAATGGAAGTGGGTAATCCAAAATGAACCCATACATGTTGAAAGAACAATTTTGCAGTTTGTTTAGCTGTAATTTGTTTATTACAATGTATAAAAATACACATTTTGTTGAACCTATCCACAACAACATATAAATAGTCATGACCTTTTCTAGATTTAGGTAGTCATCCAACAAAGTCCATGGAAACACTTTCCCAAGGATGAGAAGGAACTAGTAGTGGAGTGTACAAGCCTATTTTTATATTGTTGGGCTTGCTTTTAGCAGACATGGTACACCCTCTTACATATCTAGAAACTATCTCATCCATTTTTGGCCAATAACAAAATCTTTGCAGTTGTGCAACCGTTTTACTTACCCCAAAGTGACCTAATATTAGGGAAGTGTGTGCTTCTCGAATTATCTTTACTCTTTCAGTTTGTGGAATGCATAGCTTCCCACAATGATACAAGAGTTGGTCCTTAATGTGATAATCCAATTCTTCTACTCGTTTGCCTTGACTTAAAGTTTCATATACATATTTAAAATATATATCTTGAGTATATTGTTCAATGTAGCTCTCATGCAATACTGAGTTATGCTTAAGTATAGTATATGTGTTTATAAATTGTCTAGATAACATATCTGCAACTCTATTGTGTATCCCCTTTTTATATCTGATGACTGAATGAAACTGTTGTAGAAAACCCATCCATCTATAATGTCTTGATTTCTGCAGCTTAGTTTGGGAGTGTAGATATTGAAGTGGTTGATGATCAACATGTATAACTGTCTCTTTCCCATTAAGTAATGTTTCCACTTTTTCACACTCTATACTAATGCATACAATTCTTTATCATATGTGTTATAGTTAACTACTGCAGAATTAAATGTCTTAGAATGATAACATATGGGTTTACCATGTTGTATCATCACTGCTCCCATGGCATAGTCACTGGCATCCATTTGGATCTCAAATGGTCTTTAAAGATCAGGCAGTGCTAGTACTGGTGTTGTACTAATCTTTTCTTACAAGCTGTCAAAGGCTTTCTGCTGCTTGCCTCCCCATTGAAACACTTTTTTCAATCTTGTTAAAGCATGTAAGGGAGCTGCAATTAAGGAAAAGTTAGAAATGAACTTTCTCCAATATTGTGCTGCTCCTAAGAAGCTTTTAACTTCTGTAGCAAATTTGGGTTTAGGCTAGTTTACAATGGCTGCCACCTTAGAGGGATCTATCTTCAATTCACCACCCCCTACTATATGTCCCAAATAATTCAAATATGTTTTGCCAAATTCGCATTTTGAGAGTTTAACATAAATTTTTTCTCTTTTCAAAACATCTAGTGTCTGCTTAACATACTTTAAATGTTCTTCCCACGTTTTGCTGAATATAAGAATGTCATCCATATATACAATAACAAAATCATCAAGAAAATGTTTGAGTACATCATTCATTATTCTCATGAAAGTAGCAAGAGCATTAGTTAAGCCAAAAGGCATAACCAACCACTCATACAATCCCTGCTTTGTTTTGAAAGCATTCTTCCATGCATCTTGTTCTGCAACTTTGACCTGATGATATCCACTATGCAAGTCTAACTTGGAAAAATAAACAACTTCCTTTAACTGATCTAATAGTTCATCTATGAGAGGAAGGGGATAATGATTTTTTATTGTTATCTTATTAAGTGCTCGGTAATCAATGCACATTCTCCACTAGCCATCTTTCTTTTTCACCAAAACAATTGGGGACCCACATGGTGATGTGCTAGGTCTGATGAACCCCTTCTCGAACAACTCCTGCACCTGCTTCTTGATTTCTGCATTCTCTAAAATGAACAACCTGTACATTCTGATATTAAGCAATGGAGCATCTTGCTGCAAATTAATATCATGCACTATTTCCTTTTTGGGTGGCAAACCTTTAGGTTCTTGAAACACGATATCATATTCTGAAACAACGTTTTCTAAATCAGGTTGTTGTTTAGCATCACAACCCTCAAATACATTGGTTTTATCAGGTTTCTTTTCCTTTACAACCATCAGTAAAAATTGTTTGCATGAATTTACAATTTGTTTCATCTGCCCTGAGTTTATGAGAATATAATTATTCTTAAGCTTATGAGCTCTTACAATATATTCAATTCCATATGTAACGAGGAGATACTTGTTCTCAGCTCTATAGAAAATAGCTTTTCTATCATACAAGTAGGGACTTCCTAAAACAATTCCACATATATCCAAAGGAAATATATCTAACTCAACCTCATCTACAAATGCTGACCCAAAAGAAAACTTAAGTTTACGTTGTTGAGTCACTTGTAGTTGTGCTTTATCACTTAACCAACCTAATGGGTATGGTTTCTTGTGAGGTGTAGTCAGTAATCCCAACTTCTTTACAATTGCTTCAAAAATTAAATTTACTTTTGAGCCATTATCAAACAAAGTATTAATCTTTTGATGCTTGGAAATAACTCGAATATGGAAAAGCTCATGTCTTTTTCTCTCATTTTCTTCATTATTAGTAGATTGTGCAGAATTACTAGTAGATGCTTCAGAATTTTTACCTTTTATACCGGTGGCTGCAATGGTTGTTTCATATCCTAAGTCTGACCTCAAATCTTTCTGAATAGCTGCAGCAGTCTTCTTCTTCTTGCCCTCGAACTTCTTAGGTCTCAGCTCCAGATGCAAAATCCAACAATGCTCATCATCATGCCCATCCTTCTTACAGTGAGTGCATGAGGACTTGCTTTTTTGTACAATGTTTGTCTTCCTCTCTTTCCATTTCTATTTTCTTTTCTCCTTATTTTTGCTTGCAGTGGGTTGGGATGATCCTACAACTTCTGGGTTCCCATTCTTACCTCTAGCTTCTAGATGCGTAGCCTGAACGGATACCTCATCTATACTAGTGGGATTAAACATGAGGATAGTGTGCCTCATGTAGCTGTGTAGACCACCTATGTACTTCAACAGGGTCTCAAGTGAGTCTAATGAAATTCCTAGAATTAAAGCTCTTTTCCTAAATTCTTGGGTGTAACCTTGTACACTCTACCCTTTCAATTTGCGAAGAGTTTGCTAGCTCATCATGGCTTGCTGCATGTAAGCTAGTGGATAGAACTGCTTTTTGATCGCAGAAACAAATTAACTCCAGACAGAAAGAATCTTACCATGTTTCGTCATGTCAGCTTGTGTCCTGCCTTCACACCATACCAAGGCAGTGCCTCCGAGGCGTAGACTGGCCAGTTAAATCTTACTCTTGTCTGAGTCGATACTCTGCACTCTGCAATAAACATCAATCTGTTTGATCCAATTATCCAACTTCTCTGCATTCAACTCTCCATCATATATTGGTAAATCAAATTTAACACCTAATTTAATCAAAGATGTCTTCTTTCTATGTTTAGGGCTATTAGGAGGTGTGAGAAAGTTTTCTTCTTTCCCTTTGCCTTTAGAGTGGTCATGGAGGAGAGATTCTTCTTCTCCTTTATCTTTGGAGTGCGATGAATCTACATCTCTACCTTTCTTAAACTCCCTATACATTTCCTCTACCATGTTTCTCATGGCCAGGAAACTATCTATGAACTGGGGTCTGATCCCAAGGGATTTTCTTCTGACATTTTCCTCTTAGAATAAACTCTTCCAATTTCTGGGTTAGTTTCAACCAACTCTCCTTCTCCTAATTCAAGCTTTGATCTAGTTAGCATTCAACAACAAAATCCAGCACAAGCTTGTCTAACCTTAACAACCTAGCCACTTTGATACCACTTGATTTGAAATCACCCATAAATGATCTCAGAGAATTAATTAAGGTATTACAGACTCACGTGCTGGAGTGTGCCTATGTTATTTTATGCAACAGATTGATAATATTGCGAAATACACAGACACTGAAGCAGTAAGAGAAACACAGTAAGCAAACACATAAACACAACAAGTTTAAGAAGGAGTTCACCCAATCCTCCTAGGCTACAGCTCCTGGTCCAGCCTTTAGTGGTGGCCTTTCTATTGTGTTTTAAAAAGTAGAGTTTTTACAATAATGAGCTTAATTTGAGACTCACTTAATAGATGATGATCAGTAGGATTGTACTTGGATCCCCCAAGTTTGTAGAGTACACAGACTCCCCTTACTGAATCTCGACCTCAACTGGTCTCAGTGGTATAAGTCCAATCTGGTACTCAATACCTGACAGGTATACACAGAAGAGTTTTCTTGAACCTCTCAAGCCTTCTCTAGAGTTCAAAGACTCTCAGACTCTCTTTGTCTCTGTCTGGCTTGATGCCACCTTTGCTCTGCAGGTCAGCTCAGCTTCTCTGTTCTCTGCAATTCACTTCTCTCTTGCCTCTCAGCTTTCTTCTTCTCTCTCTCTACCTCCTCGTACTCTCTGTCCGTTCGTGACTTAAAGCCAATCCGCTTCTTGATTGTTCATTTCCACTTCCCAGCTCTTTGGATATCCTGCCTCTGTCTGTTTGAATCCCCTGCTTTGCATCATCATCACTGTGTAACGCTTCACAGAGAGGTGGCCACCTGTTTCCTCATGAACTGAGCATTAGTTATTTTTGAACAGTCATTATTTCCGTTGCTCCAAGATTTTCCGTGAAATTGATTCCTCTGCCAACTCATCGGTCATGCCAGACCTCAAATCTTGTGTGACTCAACCTATTTCCCTATCGAATCCGGTCATCCGTCGGATCATTTCTCTGCGTTGATCTAGGGCTCTAGATCCTACGGTCTCCGTCCATATTGGGCGGGTAAGTAGCATGAATTTTACCCATCCGATGTGAGTAGTTTTCTCTCTCATTATTTCCGTTGCTCCAAGATTGTCCGTGAAATTGATTCCTCTGCCAACTCATCGGTCATGCCAGACCTCAAATCTTGTGTGACTCAACCTATTTCCCTATCGAATCCGGTCATCCGTCGGATCATTTCTCTGCGTTGATCTAGGGCTCTAGATCCTACGGTCTCCGTCCATATTGGGCGGGTAAGTAGCATGAATTTTACCCATCCGATGTGAGTAGTTTTCTCTCTCATTATTTCCGTTGCTCCAAGATTGTCCGTGAAATTGATTCCTCTGCCAACTCATCGGTCATGCCAGACCTCAAATCTTGTGTGACTCAACCTATTTCCCTATCGAATCCGGTCATCCGTCGGATCATTTCTCTGCGTTGATCTAGGGCTCTAGATCCTACGGTCTCCGTCCATATTGGGCGGGTAAGTAGCATGAATTTTACCCATCCGATGTGAGTAGTTTTCTCTCTCATCCACCGGATGTGTGTCACCCAGTGTATGGCATCGGGCGGGACTTGGTTGAACCCACTTACCACTTGAAGCCCTTCCAATATCCTGCCGGTTTTAGTGTGGGACCCGCTTTCTGACGGAATTCGATAATTTCCATACGGTTTTATGCTTTTCTTGGGACTGAGCACTTAGGGGCTTTCCTTCACTGAGGGGGATGCTTTGCGATAGCGCTAATCGCGTATCAGAAACTACCCCTGTTTCTAGATTTGACCTCTTGTTTATCAATTTGTGCCAATGCGCAGTTACCATGGGCCAACGGTCTACGCGCCTTGACCGAGGGTCCTCATTGCTCTGTGCTGATCACAAATTACCATTGTTTAGAGGTTATTTCTGATAAGCTCAACATCCATAAGGCTTTCAAACTTTGGCATGAGATTTTACAGAGTTCAGGAAATTTTAAGAGTGTTTAAGGATCTGATTCGGATCACCTCTTGATCCACAAAGCGGTGGAAAAGAAAGGAAACCCTAATGATTTCAGCAAGGGATGCATTGGGGGGGGGGGGCTTGTAGAGGTTCTTGAAGTGAGTGGTGCCAAGAGAGGGCAAACATTGAAAGGAATGTACTTGGATACCCTGCTCATTTGTCATTTTCCAAATAGTGTTGATTGCTCTGAGCACATTGGAAAATTTATGGTAGAATTTAGCGTTATCGTCTCCTTCTTGTAGCCAAATAGCTCGACTCCAGAGCCTCCATGATTCTTCTCTATCCTTAAGAATCTTATCCTTTTGAGTGACAAGGGATGTGAGATTTTCCTTGTGTTCTACAGATAGATATCCACACCCATGTTCGTCTTCCATATTAGCAATATATGTCTCAATGTTTCTTAGGGTTTCATCATCACATAGTCTCTTATTATGAGCCCAACTCATGTTAAGGCATTTCAGGTTGATTAAATTGTGAGAAAACCCTTCTGATAAATTATCTCCCGCACTAGGTGGATGGGCCTTCCAATAGTCTGAGACAAGCCTGATGTAGTCTAGGTCCTTTAACCATGTAGCATTGAACGTGAATGGTGATTTTGGCTTGTCAGCTCATCCACTGAGATCAAGGTAAATGGGCGAGTGATCAAACAGTCCCCCTGAACCAACCCACTGATGATAGATGCATCCTTGTCCTACCAATTGTTCTTTAATGAGGAAACAGTCTAATCTCCAAGCCAACATTGTATCCCTAGTCCTTCTATTCCTCCAAGTGGGTTGAAGTCAAGCTAAGGGGATATCAATTAATCCATGACCCTCTTGTATGGACTCAAAATAGTCATATAGAGAGTCAATCTCTACATTAGGTCCCCATGATTCTGAATAGCCAATGGAGAAATTAAGACCGCCTCCCAGAATAAGGTTTTCCACTTGGAGGAGTTTGGTTTTGACTAACTGATCCCAAAAGGTGACATGGTTTTGACAGGGACCATAAACATTGATCATTCTGATTTCATTGCCTAGCTCAGGTGTGAAAAATCTGCTCCAATAAATCCAATTCCCCCCCAAATATTGATTAATTTGATCATCCTAGTGTTTTAACTCAATGCAATTCCCCCAAATATCTGATATAAATCCAAAGCATGGAAATTCCATCCAGGTATCATAGCTTCAAGTAAATGAGTGATGGGCTCAGCGAAATCCAGAGTCTCCTAAAGGAGGATAACATCCACTCGTTCAATGTTCAATAGCCTCCAGAAAGCTAGTTTTTTAGCAGACTAGCTAACCCTCTGTAGTTGAAAGAGAGCAGCTTCATGAGGGGGAGGACACCAGGGTGTTTTGTGCTCTAAGAACCTGGTCAATGGTGAGTTGACGACTTGCGATGACATCCATGCCAACCTATATCTTAGACTTGGATATTGAAGAAGTTCAGCCCCAAGGAGGTCTCGGGGGAATGAAGGGGGACAATAAAACAATACCTAAGGAATCCAAAGGCAAGGACCGATTGAGCGAACAAAGATTGTAGGAGTGTGAGTGATTCATAGAGATGGTGGCGGATGAGTGATCAACGAAGGAGGTCGACTCCAGGAAGGAGGGAGGGGTACAAGATATAGTCGGAGGGGAGGGATTCAAAGGGTAAGCTAAGGAGTAAGGGGATGAAGCAGATGTGAAAATGAAATGTTGCCAAAAAGTTTCAAATGAAGATACATAAGAAGAAATGGAATAAACAAAGGAAAAAGGATTAGAATTACCCGAAGACAGCGTAGACGCCTGAGCCCTAGTCATGGGAGGTGAGGGAGACCGACTGTGAGCATTGTCGTGCTTCTTCAGATTCACTTTGGAAGCCTTGTTTGGAGTGGTACTAGTGGTCGCTAGATGATCAGGTGGCTCCGTGCCTATGACCGGGTCCTCCGTCTGGTGTTCCAATGCTGAGGATTTCTTGTTCATAGGGAATTCCTTATATAAGAACCCAACCTTGTGACAACGTATACAATGGAATGGAACACCTTCATAATTAAGAATCTGAGTGCACGTGAAGTGCTTCTAGTGTAGGGTGATATGTTCCTCTAAACATTCCCTAGTGTCGAGGTGTACTAGAATCCGCGCTAGGGACATATTGCTCGAAGATAGATATGAGTTGTCATGCTCCAGATAGGTGCCCAGGGCATTCCCAATATGACAAAAGATGTTCTCAGACCAGAAGTCAAGGGGTAAACCAAGGAGTCTTAGCCCCAAAGGCCCTGCTCCAAGCTGCTCCCTCTCTGGATCGAACAAAGGGCTCCATCTCTTTAGTAGGACCAGGGTATGCTTTATGTGCCAAAATTTTGATAAGATCCAGGTGGTGTAGTCAGCCCTCACAAAATGAAGAGAAAAACAACCTCGAGTCAGAGATTGAACATATGGGAGGTCAGTCAGAATGTAACCCAAATCTCTGTAGTCAACTGTTTCAGTCTGGCCATTGAGTAGGCCCATCCATGAATGCGTCCAACCAAAACTTTGTCTATTGTATCAATCACATCTCCCATATTAATGTATTCACTGAAACGAAGGGAAATGTCTTGGTATTTTGCCTTCACACACTTTTTCTTCTTGCCTTTCTTATGAATCTTGTTGCTATGGGTGCTCCGAGGGGATCCCAGAGGGGGTATCTGTTCATCAATATTGTGCTTGGACGTGGTCGCCTCTATACCAGACAATATCCCTTCAAAGTAACCAGAAGTGGGTGGCGCTAAAACAAGGGAGTGTGACAGACCAGTGGGCTAGTCGGGGTGGCTATATTTAGGAGCATAGGAGGGAATATGGATCGAAATGCCAACTGGAGGGTTCAGTGAATAACTCAGGGGATAAATGGAGGGGTTCGGGCAAATGTAGGTGGCCATGAAATGTAGGGTTGATGACGAAGGAGGATAGGTAGTGGAAACCGACCATGAGAGGGGATAATTAGGCAAGGGTTCAACCAAACAAGAGGTTCACAGATCAGAATGTGAGGGAAAGGTAACTGCCTGGGGGAAAATGTCAAAGGATATGGAAAGATGAGAAAACGACACACACAGTATCGTGGGGAGGAGAAGACGTCCAGATGGGAGTGAAGGCATGGGGATCCTCTAAGTAGTTGACCTGGTCTAGCTCCATGTTCGTAGCTGATAGTAAGAAAAAATTTGCACCAGTTGCCAGATACACCATGAGAAGCCGTTACGCCTGAGTGTCACTGCATACACAAACTAAAGAGACATAAGGGCCACCTCGGCTGTCGCTGATGGTAACAGGTAAGGGTGATAGGGCACAAATAGATGCATGATCGAGACGATCGATTCAGGTGGAGCAGTAAAAACCCTAATCCCAACCCGCTTCAGGTTGTAGCCAGGTCTTCAGCCGGAGCTCCATATCATACTCCAACCATTGTCAACCTAGTACTTGCCTCTTATTAATAGATAACAGAGGTCATTGTTACTAAGACAACATGAATTCTAAGGTATTTAAACAAAAAAATTAGGCTAAAAATAAAAAAAATAATAATTTCATAATAATGTGAGCTTCTGAAAATATAACATTTGGAAAATTTGTTAACATTGCGAAAATATGCAAAAGATTAACCCTTATGTAACTTCCACTAGCCATGAAATCAGGTGAACTACTTTTGTCATGTCTTTCACAAGTCTTATTGGTCTTGTTGTAGGTTTTTGAAAGACCTTTTACTTAAATTTTTGTCTAGTACTATTGATCTTGTTGTAAAATTTTCAAACGTTGTTTACTTACATTTTTGTCTCTTCTCTTTAAGAGGTACTACTGAAGAATTCGTAGTCTTTTTGTAAGTTTTCGAAAATCCTTTTATTTAAGTTGTTGGAAGGTTCCTTAATTGTTTTTTTGCTAAATCTTGACCAGTGTCTTAGGCTAGAATATTTGTTCTTTCTAAGATTTTCAATAGCATTAGAATCCTTCATAAAGTTATTTTTGTTTGAGCCAAGCTAATTCATCTTTTTGGCATTTTTCTAGCAATTGTGATGACCACACAGGATCTCAAAAAGGTAAAAGATTATACTTTATAAAGAATGTCGAGTGATCTTTAGTTTTTGGAACAATTTATCTTTAAATTTTAAAATAGCATAACAATTGCAAAATAATTAGTTTTTGGTTGAAGATTATGTATTGGATTTTGAAAAACAATCTTTAAAGTTGATATTTAAAATTTGAAAATAGAAATAGTTTATCTTTAAATCTAACTTCTTATTATATTTAATAATTTTATAGTTTGTAATTTTATTGTTTTAACAAAAAAAAAATATTTTTATTTTAGAAAAAACAATTTAAAAGTTAACTACAAAATAATAACAAATAGAAATATTATCTATAATTTAATAAAATTAAATATAAACAATAATTTATTTTTTTGGTAGGTAAGCACGCACGGGGGATTTGAACCAGTGACCTACCACAAGGAGTGCCTTAACAGTGCACCCATTCACTGTTAATCCAAAGCCCCGTGGGATATAATAAAACAATAAGCTCATTAGAAAGAAAATAAAATAATAAAACAATAATAAAAAAAAAATTGTAAGCTTGGTAGGACCTTTATTTTCATTAACATAAAAAACAGGCAGATTACATCCATATGCTGAGTGGTTAGGTGGCCTCAACCTACCCAGTGTGAAACCAGGTGTGTTGGCCACCTAACGAAATGATAAGCCATCCAAAATCAAAATAGAATTAGTCTATTCATCCATGCCAAAAAGTATGATTGTACTTAAACTACCTAACATCTAAATATCTGTATACATACTAAAGGTACTGAAAATATAAAAACTGTTGCATATAATAATAAGTAAAAGAGAAGTGATATGTCCAACTACTCATCATCTGCTGAGTCAACCAGAGCCAAATCCTTGACACTTGACCCATGGAGTTCGGATTGTGAAATGCATTGGATATGCCTTTCAATACGACTAAGGTGGTCGCTTTGCTGTTGTAGCTGAAATTTGATTTGCTGAAAATAGTTGCTATACTCTAGCAGAGCCTAAGCATTCATGGCCAATCTTGGGGGGATATGATTTATGGATTTAACTAGGATGCCCTTTAACAGAAAATATAAGTGAACCATCTTCTTATACTAGGAAACCTAACCTTGAGAATTCCCCAGATCAGGAACTAGTGTTTGCCAATCGTCTAAGTCAAGGTTTAGCAATCTCGTTGTCTCCTTTAACTCTACTTCCCATTTAGCAATGAGTTCACGAACCTGGGCCATGCCTAAGTGATACGTTGTAGCTGCTTCTTCAATAATTGGTCTATAATTAAAAACTTGAAGATTTGAACAAATTTCAAGTAAAATTTATATGCATTTTATGCAATGGATCAATTCACTAAACACATAAACAAGTGATTCTTAACCAAACTTTACAGACAAATAGATACAAATAACCATATCTGAAACACATAACACAAAACATGATAAAGGAGTTCACCCCTCTCCTATGATACATCTCCTAATCCAACTTCCAATGCAAGGCATCCTTCACTAAGTGCTCAAAAGTATGTTTACATGGCTTTACAATGCTCAAACAGAAAAACTGATGTCTCTAATGGATCCATCACTATAAAAAACCCCATCTCGGTTGTTTCTGCATCTCATTTGGCCAAAGCTTGAGAAAGTTATTTTTGTTACAAGTTTTTGCCCGAGTCCATAGCTAATCATCCTACAAATCGGCCCAACCTGGCTTGACCGCCCCAAACCTGGAACTGACGCCCAAATCCAGCCTACAATTGCACTCGATGAGTGAATTGTAGGATAGTTAAACTTCCCATTAATCCTCAGTTCCAAAAATTTTGGTCATGTGGTTGTGCATAAGACTGATTTATAGGCCTTTATTCTTGGGTCGTGGGCTAAAGTAGCACCTCTTTTCCGATGCAGTATGGTCGCATTAGCGGACATGTGCCCAACACATGTCCCTTAGGGGCTGGCCTTCTCCATGCCTACTCTTTTGGTTATGTGAAGGGTCATTTGACTTGGGGCTGGCTCTTATGGCTAGCCCCTTTCCATATCTTCACTTGCGCTTTTGTATTGAGCTTGCGGTGTATGGTTTTATGGTTGGGATAGACCACGAGGCTAAGGCTAAGCCTGGCCCTTAGTCCTTCCCCTTGGTTTTTAGGGTGTGGGGACCAGGGCTAGGGCTTAGCCATGACCCCAATCCTCTAATGTGGAAAATATAAACTTCAAATACAAGCTGAGATGTATAAGGGTTAAGTAACATTGCATGGCGTTTTAGTTAAGTGGCTTGGTGCTTAATGCTTGGTCAAGTTCGATTCCCATGGGATGCTCGATCTCCATACAAAATTTTAGACCACCCTTGGGAGTCCATGTGGCAGCCTCTGGTTGGCCCACATGGCCCTCCCCAGTTGCTCTTGCATTACATAGTCAACAACCCATAAATTAATAAAAAAAATTGAATCCTTAGCCCATGAAAATCTAACATTCATGAACCAATCATAAGGATACACTTGTAAAAATGTCATTGGCTCATCAACATACAGTCACTCTGTCCAGTCATATGCCCAATTAGTATACATACTGCTGATTGGGTGTACCTGCAACTTCAACTTTTAAAATTTTAGTTGTTTGGAAAATCGATCACAACACGATGTTGGGAGAATACGATAGTGGTTTTGAGTGAAAAGAGTTGCGTTGGATTCATATAACCAAGATATATCCAATCATATAGGTTTCGTTAATTTTTTAGCACTTTGAATTTTAAGCACTAAACTGATCCCTTGGATCACTCCTCCCCATTGGAAGTTTTTGGATCTCGAAAATACTACTTTCACTCAACAAATAGATGAGGGTACAATTCCCTCACCCTTCCAACCTCAATCCATTTATCTTTTCTTGGATTTGTACCTTTGAGACCAACACGACGGTACTCCACATTCCCTCATTTTGAAGTTCTTGTCCTTCTATAAAGGATGGTATATTGTTACAATTCTTCAAGAAATTCTAGCGAGAAATCGTCTATTGAAGGAATCTGAACATGCTATCCTTGATCATCAATCAAAGGAGACTCATATAATCTCAAATTCTCAACATTAACAACTGCATACATTTGTGTATAAGGAGGAAAATCCAAACACAAGGCATTATTTCCAATCTTTTCTAGAATCGTGAAAGGTCCATAGCTTATTGGTTTCAACTTTTTACCTTATCCTTTAAGCCTCTCTTTGCTAATGTAAATCCAAACTTCATCTCCAAATTTGAAACTGTGGTCAACATGATACTTATTGTGCCTTGTCTTGTACTTGGCTTGGCTCTTTTCCAATTGTTTTTGAGCCATTTGATGCACAAATCGAACTTGCTCAGTGAACCACTTGGCCTTATCAATGTCACTATGACCATCAATAGCAACATCCTTCCCAAAGACAAAATATAAAGGATATTTTTGTAAGTAACCAAAACATTCCTCAAATGGAGATGTTTGAGTCGATGTATGATTTTCCTGGTTATAAGCTTGTTGAATGTAGTGTAAGTGTTCATCCCAAAGCTTGGGATGTTTGCCGCAATAACCACGAAGAATAGTACTACCGTTCTGTTCACCACTTTTGTTCGACCATTGTTTTGTGGATGGACCATTGTGCTCTTTTTAAACTTGGTGTCAATGAGTCCCCATAAGCTTGACCAAAAGTTCCCAACAAATTGAGAATCTCAATTAGAAATAATGGATTTGGGCAACCCAAAATGCACCCATACATGTTGAAAGAACATTTGTGCATTTTGTTCAGCTGTAACCTGCTTCTTACAAGGCATCAAAATACAATTCTTTCTCAATGATACACCACCACATAAATATAAACATGATTTTTTTTAGTCATGGCAGTCCTCCTACAAATTCCATAGAAACACTTTCCCAAGGATGGGAAGGCACTGGAAGAGGAGTATACAATCCTAAATTTCTATTGCTAGGCTTACTTGTAGCACATAAAGAACATCCTCTTACATATCGTGATACACTTTCATTCATTCTAGGCCATTAACAATACCTTTGTAATTGTTCCACCGTCTTTCATACAATGAAATGGCTAGCAATAAGAGAAGTATGCACTTCCCTTATGATGCTGACTCTTTCACCCTGTGGAATGCATAGATTTCCAAGATGATACAAATTTTATCACACACATGGTAATCCAATTCTCTACTTGTTTTCCTTGACACAAAGTATCATATACATCTTTAAATTCATCATCTAAAAGATATTGTTCAACATAGCTCTCATGCATGATAGAATTATGCTTAAGAATAACAGAAGAACTAACAATTGGTCTAGAAATCATTCCAACAACTTGTTATAAATACCTTTCTTATACCTTATAACCAAGTGGAATTGCTACAAGAAACCCATCGAGATGAAGTTCTACACTTGTTGTAGCTTAGTTTGTGATTACAAGTATTACAATGGTTGATGATCACTATGAATGATAGTTTCCTTTCCCATCAAACAATGTTTCCACTTTTTCACACTTTTCTTACAATTCCTTGTCATAAGTAGGATAGTTAACTACTGCACCATTAAAATTTTCATAAAGGTAACATACGGGATTACCATTTTCATCAAGGTTGGTCCCATGGCATAGTCACTTGCATCTGTTTGTATCTCAAATGGTTGTCTTAAATCAGGAAGTGTAGGAACTAGAGCTATACCGATTCTCTCCTTCAATGCATCAAAAGGTTTTTGCTGCTTGCCTCCCCATTGAAAAACCCGCTTATTGATTGTCAAGGCATCTAATGGAGCTCCAATTGAAGAAATGTTAGCAATAAAATTTCTCCAATATGAGGTGGCTCCCAAAAAGCTTCTAACCTCAGTTACATTATTGGGCTTGGGCCAATATACAATGAATTTGACCTTTGAGGGATCTATCTTCAATTCACCCCCTCCAACAATATGTCCCAAATAAACTAATGAGGTATTTCCAAACTCACATTCAGACATCTTTAGAAATAATTTTTCTTTCTTCAAGACATCTAAGACCTATTTCACATGCTTAAAATGTTCTTCACAAGACTTTCTAAATATTAATATGTCCTCTAAATAGACAATTGCAAAATCATCAAGAAAAGGCCTTAATATGTCATTCATAACTCGCACGAGCATTGCAGAAGCATTACAAATTCCAAATGGCATAACCAACCATTCAAGCAAACCTTTCTTCGTTTTGAAGGTTATCTTCCATGTGTCTCCTTCAACAATGATAATATAATGATAACCGCTTCTCTAGTCCAACTTAGTGAAATACACAACATCTTTCAATTGATCAAGCAAATCATCAATTCGAGGAAGAGGGTAACAATTCTTTACCATTATCTTATTGAAGGCTCTGAAATCTACACATATGCACCATGTACCATATTTCTTTGGTACTAACACAATTGGTGACCTGCATGGTGATGTTCTTGGTTTGATGACCCCTTTGTCAAGAAAATATTGTATTTGTCTTTAATCTCTACATTCTCCATAATTGACATCTTGTACATGCCAATGTTTGGAAGAGGACAATCTTGCTGCGATTGGATCTCATGTTGGATACCTCTTTTAGGAATCAATCCTCTGGGCTCCTAAAAGATCTCATCATATGTGTTAACAACCTCATACGAATCAGATTCTAACTTTGCATCACATCATTGGAAAGCTTCATTTTCAACATTCTCTTTGGGTTTGATCATCAAGAGTACAAATTTCTTACTATAATTGACTAACCTATTCCTTTTTCCAACATTCACAAGTGACAAATTCAACTTATTGTTATGTGATCTAACAATGTACTCAAATACATTTTTAAACGGGTGATATTTTTTCTCATGGCAATGAAAGATGGCTCTCCTATCATATAGATATGGGATTCCCAAAACAAACTTGTATATTGAGAAGAAAAATATATGCCCAAAATCAAAGCCCTTTTCCTAAGTTCTTAAGTATAGCTTTGAACATTTTTCCCCTTAGCTTGTCTAAAGTTTTGCGAATCCATAATAGATTTCTGCATGTATGCTAATGGATAAAATGACCTTCTTATTGCAACAACATAATCATTCGAAGAGGATAAAACATTACCATGTTTCTTCATGTCGTCTTGAGTTTTGGCTTCCCACCAAATAAGTGCTACACCTTCCAATCTAAGAGAAGCAAGCTGAATCTTGGTTTCATCATCTTTGATTCTTTGTATCCTGCAATACACTTCAGTCTGACGAAACCAATTATCCAATTTATCAACATTTACCTCTCCATAGTATATAGGAAATTCAAACTTTATATCAAGCTTAAGAAAAGGAGTTTTACCATGTCCCTTTGGAGAATTTGGAGGTGTTTGTGAAAGGGTAGAAGATGTAGAAGATGAGGATGAATATGAGGATGAGGATGTAGGTGAACGTGGTGGTTTGTCATCATTTCCTCCATTCCATTTTGGAGGCTTGTCTCATTTTCCTCCATCTCCTTTTGGAGGCTTTGAGCTCTCTCCATACAATCTTGAATTCCTTTCTTCATAAAGAACCTTAACCATTTTAGACATCTCAAAGAATCTTTTTCTAAAATTTTTCTCATCTTTAGACATCCCTTCAGGACCTTCTTCATGTGCCATAACTATTGAAGCTCGAGGTGTATTTTTTCTCCTTGAATCAATTAGCGATATTGGCTCCACAAGTTCTCTTTCTCCTCTTTTAAGCTTCAACCTTGTAAGCATCACAAAAAAAACTTGCAAACAAAATTAAACCTTCACAATAACCCATGCTCTAATACCAAAATGATCTGTAATTGAAAACTTGAAGATTTGAAAAAATTACAAGTAAAATTTATATGTTTTTTATGCAATGGATCAATTCACTAAACACATAAATAAGTGATTCTTAACTAAATTTACAACCAACCAGAGACAAATAACCATATCTAAAACACATAACACAAAACATGATAAAGGATTTCACCCCTCTCGTGGGCTACATCTCCTGGTCCATGTTCCAATGAAGGGCCTCTTTCATTAAGTGCTCAAAAGTGTGTTTACATGGATTTACAATGCTCAAATAGAAAAAACTGATGTCTCCAATGGACCCAACACTGTAAAAAACCCCCATCTGGGTTCTTTTTGCACCTCATTTGGCCCAAAAGTGAGAATGTTATGCCTGTTTCAAGTTTTACCAAATTCCATAGCTAATCATCCTCCAATTTAGCCCAAACCTGGATTGAGCACCCCAAATCCAGGACTGGTGTGTAAATCCCACCTAAAATCCCACCCAACGGGAAAAATTATATGACAGTTAAACTGCCTAGAAACACCCACTTTCTAAAATTTCGGTCATATGGTTGCGCATAGGACCGAGTTATAGGCCTTTATTCTGGGGTCATGGGATAAATTCGCATCCCTTTTCTGGTATGGTCGCATGGGTGCACATTTACCCAGGGTTGGTCCCCTTGGGGCTGGCCCCCTCCGGCCATGCGCTCGTGGTTCTATGAAGTGTCATGTGACCTAGGGGCTAGCACTTAGGGTTAGCCCCTTTCCATATCTCTGCCTGCAGTTCTATATTGAGCTCCCAGTGTACGGTTTTATGGTTTGGCTAGACAACAGGGCTGGGGCTAAGCTTGGCCATTAGTCCCGCCCCCTTGTTCCAAGGGTGCGGGGAACAGGGCTAGGGCTTAGCCCCAACCCCAATCCTCCAATGCGGAAAACATAAACTTCAAATCCATGTCGAGAGGTATAAGGTTAAGTAACATTGCATGGTGTGTTGGTTAAGTGGCTTGGTGGTTGATGCTTGGTCGAGAGTTCGATTCCGATGGGCTGCTCGTCCTCCATAAAATTTTTTAGACCACTCTTGGGAGGCCATGTGGCTACCTCTGATTGGCCCATGTGGCCCTCCCCCATTGGTCATCCGTTATACAGTCAACAAACCGTAAATTAATAAAAAAAATTGAATCGTCACCTAATGAAAATACAACATTCACGAACCAATCATAAGGAGACAATTGTAAAAATGTCATTGGCCCATCAAAATACAATCATCCTATCTAGTCATATTCCTAGTAAACGTATAGATTGTTGACTCAGTGTCCCTGCAACTTCATGTTTTAAAATTTTAGATGTTTGGAAAATCGATCAAAACACAATACTGAGAGCATACTATATCGATTTTGAGTGAAATGAGTAGTGTTGGATTCAGATCGTCGAGATCTATCTAATCATACAAGTTTTGAGAATTTTTGAGCATTTTGAATTTTGAGAAATTAATTGATGCATTAGATCAATAATCTGGGAGGTGGACTTGCGTCCACGTAGTTTTCCAAAAGATGTGTTAGGGTTATTAGAGGTACTAGCCGAATTGGCCTTCTTTCCATGCCAACGAAAGCCTCCAATGGTTTGGCCTCATCTAAAAGCTGTTCAAGCCATGATGCAACATTGATTACATAAATAAAACAAACTAAAACCCCCAAATTGATACCAAGAATGCTGACTGGAAATGAGCCACAACCTATGAGAAGAGTGTTTTTGGGGGTCGCACCGAAGAGAACCTGTCAAGGAAATCGATGGTGAGAATGAAAACCCATACAAAACCCAATGGTGGCCCCAATTGTAGCCCCGGAGCCTTAAAAAGAAGGCATCCCAATTTTCAAAATAATAATTCCAATAACAATCAAACTTGTGGAGGGCAGAATGACCATCGAAACAATTTTTTTGCAGAAACATGAGAATATTCGGGCCATAGCCACAAAATTCCAGAGGATAACCATGGTTGGGGTATTTGTGACTGAACTAGGGAGACCGTAAGAAACCCGTCGACCTAATCAACAGAGCACCCATACGAGCCAACAAAACTCCATAAAGCACAGACACGGGAATAAAGAAAACAAGACTCCCTTCAAGCAATTCAGAGACGACCATACCCACTTCAAAGGAATGCATTTCCAAACCCATTTTATACAAATCATATCCCTTCTCCTATGAAACCCATAGACAAGAAGAGCATGCCATAACAGAGAAATAAGTTAGAAGACTGAGCACATAATTGAGATCGATGACCTGAACCCACGGTGAATGAACTAGAGCCCCACAAATTCCGTCACATAAGTCTGTCGTAGTTTGCGAGGATGCTCAATTCCAAACTTATGCCAACCGCAAACAAAAAATGAAAACTTACCAAATTGAACATCGAAAAGGCTGGGAGCATGTCGGGTTAAACTAACCTTGCCACCTTCATAAGATACGTTGATTGATTTGAGAAGTATTGTCACTGATCCATGTGATACGAGCATATGGAGGATGGCAACGAGTCACCTTGAGATTTGGGAAATATCCATCATACTATATTGTTACCGCTATTAAATCGCTCGCACCCCGACTAGAGAAAAAAAAATAAAAAAATAAAAATAAAAATAATAATAATAATATAATGAAAAAATTTTCAATCAGTATAATAAAGGTAGGTATTTAGTAAAATCAATCCTACAATGCAAAAATATTAAATATCATACTTTTGATAGTTTAATGTGATTATTATAGTGACACGATTCTAAGGAATTATATTTCTATATATGAAAAACATATTACACAAACAAGAAAAGCATATTACACAAACAACTATTTTCGGGTTAAGTGTATATGAAATTTTTAAGATAGGTAGCGAAATAATAATAGATATATTTTAAATATTTTTTTATTTTATTTTACAATATATTTTTTATATCAGGTAATTTTAAATTAAAACTTATAAACGTTATTCAATTAACAATTTAGAGTAATGAAAAAATAGAAATTTTGAATTTCAAAAACTTTAAAATAATTTATTCTTTCCGAAAAATTATTTTAATATAGTAATTTTTTTAAAACTTGAGATTGTTTGAAAATTTGAAAAATTTGAATAGTTTAAATATTTTAACCAAAACTAATTAATATAACTAATTTATAATTTTATTTTATTTTTATTATTATTTATTATTTATTTTTTAAATTGAAAAAAGAATAAATTAAATTTATTTTACATATTAGCGAATATAACAATTTTATTTAAACATATTCTATAATAAGAAATATATGTCTAATTAATAAAAATGATAGTTAAAGAGTTATGCTTTTATTTTTTTTAAGTATTATTAAATATGTGATAAATACTAAATTTTTTATAAATTAATAAAATATATAATTAATTGTGAATATATTTATTATTTTTTCCAAATTATATTATTTTATATAATGTAGTATTTATGTCATCTAATTGGAAGTTAATTGAATGTGATGAAAAATAATAAGTGATATAAATAAAATTAAGTATAACTTTAAAATGCAATTATAGATAATGGTCATATTAAAATTTTTATATGTGAGAAGATAATACACTATAAACATCCTTTAGCATTTACATGACAATTTAATTCACCACATAATAGAGCCAACAACCATTGTTTCGATCTCTATGTAGGGAATCTATACACTGCATAGAAAAGTTGTGGTCTATTAGGTGGTAGACCCAACACCCACTTATGACTATCTTGCAAAAGATGAATACACCAACTACTCCTCAAATTCCAATCCTAAATCTAGTCCCCACTGCCATGATGACATCGCATCATCTAGATGTTCTAGCCATCCCACCTTAATATGGGCACTGCTACTATTATTGTGAGTTTTTCTCCTTGGGTTTTCATTTTCATTACATGAATCTAAAGGAAACCCATATAAGCATTTATTCCTTTGAAATGATGTTGCTTTGAATGTGGAAAATTGTGTTCCTATGGGGATTGGCCCACACAGGTTATTACATGAAACTTCCATAACAACCAAATTACATAGTTTAGAGAGCTCTTCTGGAATTTGTTCACTCAAATTTTTCTTTCTCAAGTCTAACTACTCCAAACTATATACGGTACTAAGAGATGCAGGTATTAGCCCTTCCATCTGGTTGCCAAATAAATTTAGAAATCGCAAGCTACTCAAAGTTCCTATGCTTGCAAGTATTTGTCCTATAAGATCATTGTTGGACAAATCAAATATCTTGTATTTCCTTGACATGTATGATAGCGTATATTCACTTCCTTTGATGCAAACTGGCATTTCTTCACCTCCATCACCATGAGGTAACAAATTGTTTACAAATCCTACAAGGCTTTCAAAATTTAATGGCATTTTTCTAGTGAATTTATTGTTGGAGAAAATCTAAGATAGACAATTGGGTGAAATTTGATACCCATTCTAGAATGTTACCTTGGAAATTATTATACCCAAAGTTTAAAAATTCCAAGCCAAGAAAAAAAGCAAGTAGTAAGGAAGTTTCCCTATCAATTTATTTCTCCTCAAATCCAATAACTTAATCTCAATGCAATTAGCCAAAGATATTGAGAGAAATGATTAGTGTGAGGACAAAAATATCTTAAGGAAATACAATTGCCAATAGCCTCAGGGATTAATCCTTTAAAGTTATTCTTTAGTTAATCTAAAAATTTAAGGTAAACTAAACCACTTATACTATTGGGTATAATGAAAAAAATATTATTATTATATACGTATAAAACATTTTGTTTGCCCATGCTATGTAGAAGAGGTCTAATTAAATGATTGTTTGATAAATAAAGACACATCAATGACATATTGGCTTCCAAGATACTAGGAATTCTACCTATAAAGTCATTACCGTCTAGGGCCAAAAGATATAGTAGAGTATAATTGAATAGTGTGAGAGGGATGTTGCCACTTAGTGAGTTGTTGAATTAATAAATGCGAGTTACACTTTCCATCAAACCTATTACTGAAGGGATTAGACCACTTAATTTGTTTCCCATACCTAATAATTCTTGGAGTGAAATGTAGTTTCTAAGCAAAGCTAGCATGCTTCCACTTATACCATTGTCATCGAAGTCAAGTGTTAGCAACCTTACCGGGAAACCCATTTCTGATGACATTGGACCACTCAAATCGTTCTTGTCAATATCCAGTTTTGTAAGTGAAGTGTAGTTACCCCGAGAAGATGGGATGCTTCCACTCAGAGCATTTCCATCAAACCAAAGAGATTCCAACTAGACTAGACGACTAATGTTTGGTGCGTTTTGACCTCTCAAAGCATTTTTGTATGACAAGAGAGATTCTAACTGGATCATATGAGCCATTCTGTTGGGACTAGACCTCTCAAATCATTGTCTCCAATATCTAATGTTTGAAGACATGTACAATTACACAATTCCTTTGGAATAGAACCATCCAACACATTATTACCGAGGGAAATCATTCGTAGCGCTTTCAACTGCCCAAAGTCAAGTGGAATTCTTCCACTAAAAGCATTTTCGAAAAGATCTAAATGCAGCAATAGAGAGAGTTTGCCAATAGATGGGGGTATTAAACACACATTCAACTGTATTATTAGGAATGGTTTCAAAGAATTTGTACATAGTGTACATATAAATACATAATGAAATCGTTGATCCAGTTGCATAAGTTTCTTGGACTTCAATGACTACTCAACATAACACACACTAACCCAAGCTATAAGCTCGCGGATTAGGTGTCTAACATTCACTCCTTAATCTGAAGGGATATATGAAATTCCAAAAATGAGAGTTAAAAATTCAAAAATGCATTACATTCGATTGTTGAATAAGCTCTCTAGTGGTTTGTAAGAGAAAACCACAAACAATACAAAAATGTGGGAAAACTCAAGGTCTCAATCAATGATGGTTTAAGGATGGCCATCAACTTAGGAACTATCATAACAGTTCCTCAAACAAATAAACTCTGGAACAATTCCTATTCTGACACCATATGCTAGTGAAAGTGCTCCTTCACAAATCTCAACATGCAAAAAAATGCAATCATTCTCTCATGGAGCATAAATAAAAAAAAATTGCCTTCAAATATGAATCTCATTTATGAACTTGGACTCTAGGTTGTAGTAGTACAACCCTGATTATCACTAACTTAGGCTCACTTGATAAATCTTTGAACCTTGTTGATAGTGTTGGACTTGCCAACAAAGGGGATCTCCTCGATACTAAGTCCCAACTAGACCTCACACCATTTGGTGTAGGAGACCCATCCATTATGAAAGTCTGGTTGCCATATACTTAGAGATCTACCTTGGTCAAGCTGTTAGCACATGAGAGTGTTACGCTGGTATTTTAAACAATAAGATACGTGTGCCTGGTGAGTGTGTAATGTAACTGTGTCAAGGTTTTCTTACAACAAAGGAACAGAGTAAAGTGAGCCTCTAATTGAGAGGTAGTAGTACCACCCAGGAAGAGACACACACGAAACAAAAAGATTTGTCTAACACCCAACGAAATATTCCATAGCGGATGCGATAGTCGTTAAAATCGAGGTGAATGGGACAACACGTACACCACCCAACGAAGTATTCCACATGAATGTGACAGTCGTTGTAACCAGAAAACAAAGATGGTTCGTTGAGTATCCCATGGAGTAGTGCACAAGGATGTGACAACGGTGATAGCCAATACACAAAGGTGGTTTGACTAGTATCCCGCGGAGTAGTCCACAGGGATGAGACATCGGTGATAAGCAATACAACACATCTCCAACAATGTAAGTACTAAAACAACCAAAGTAGTTCAACTATCTTAGTACAAGTTAAACAAACATGTATTAAAAATGTTTAAACAATAGTGTTACAAACATCTACAAAACATGCGTGGAAATGTGCTAGCCTTAACAACCTTCTTAATTAAGTAAAAGTCCCAAGACACATTTGTACACCATACATCACTAGTCCTAGTAGTGGGACATTGGGGCCACTCCTCACTCCTCAAAGAACATACTATAGACTCTCAATGCTATGTGGGAGGACCCGAGGTGAAAAATTCCTTGCTCATACAATGTGAGGGGTATATGTAGCCAAGGGTGATGCTTGACCCTTATGACTCTTGGACAACCCTTGTGACTATTCAACTTCCCATGACTTTTCAACTGGCATGAATCTTCAAATTCTTGTGTGCATCCATTGGATTTCACTTTACATTACATTCAGTTACAATGGATATGGCCCATAATGGTGATGTGGCCACGATAACTCATGACACAACTCAACATGACACTACTGACATGTACTGGTTGATTGTGGCGTCCATGCCAAGCTGCTGCTTTGCTCTCTTGGTGTGCTTCATCTTCTCCTCTACATGGCATAGTGTTGTGGGGTCTTCAATGGTCTTGGTATTGCATGATGGTTCAGTGCATATGCTCCTTTCACTTGTTGCTTGATGTGCTTGGTACATCCGTCCAGCTACAAGAAAGCCTTCTAACATGTACACTCCTTCTTCATCCTATTCGTCTTCTCGCCATTATCGATTAATGTACCTGTTCTTGCAGTTCAATCATGACGGGATGACATCAAATCCAAAACCTCCTATTCTATCATGATGCATTATTTTCTATGTTCAGGTGACGAGGAGGGATTACAAATCACTAAGACAACACAGAACGAAGCTCAAGGTGGAATCATGAATTATGGGAGGACATCTTGCATAGTCGGGAAAAACTGTGTAGTGACCACTGGGAGGAAGAATTGCGTAGTAAAAGTCATCAGTGTCAGCTGCAAGGTGGGACCCTAAGGTGAGAGAACTCAACATAGTTTCCAGAGGGAAGAGAGAGGAGGGTTGCAAAGGGACAACTAGATAGTCTTACATAGTTTCCAAAGGGAAGAAATAGCAGGGATGCAGAGGGACTGTTGGAAAATTCTATGTAGTTTCTAGAGGGAAGAAAAAGCGGGGATACAGACGGACTGCAGGGCAGTTATGTTCAATTTCTAGAGGGAAGACATTGCTAGGCTACAAAGTGACTTGCTAAGCATGACTTTGCAATTTCTGGGAACCAATGCAGGTCAAGGTAGTAGAGGACCATTTGCGCATGTCTGCGCAATTTCGGAGAATAGTGTAGAACCAAGTCTCAGAGCATCGTAGGCTCTCGGTAGGCAAGAAGGAATCATGACGACCATGCTTGATAAATGCGCAGTTCATTTTGGTCATGGAGGTCGTCTCTGCGCAAGTTTGGGAGGCATACAAGTTGCTCACCTCTAGGATTGCACAGTGCAGCTGACCTGGAGGACAATCTCAAGCAATGCATAGTTCCACATAGTAAAGTAGGGTCACTACAGGCTAAGACTGTGCAGTGAAACTCAATAGGGGTTCAGTGGAAGAGGGTTTTCTGGTTAGACAAATTTTTAGGAAAATGGCTATGTGCTGAAAGCAAGTGAACTTGTGCAGAATTGACATTGTGATCATACACTTAGCATATTTGATGACGAGACAACATAGACCACCATGACAACAAGACAAAACATGCCCTCGGTGAGACTGTCTTGGAGATGAGAGTGACAAGTGTGACACTTGTGATAGACCTTCGGATGACTGTGATGACAATTGCACGACAATGATTACAACTTTGTGTGTCCCGTCAACATACAGTCACTCTGTTCAATCATATGCCCAATCAGTATACATACCGCTGATTGGGTGTACCTGCAACTTCAACTTTTAAAATTTTAGTTGTTTGGAAAATCGATCACAACACGATGTTGGGAGCATATAATAGCGGTTTTGAGTGAAAAGAGTTGCGTTGTATTCATATAAGCAAGATATATCCAATCATATAGGTTTCAATCATTTTTTAGCACTTTGAATTTTAAGCACTAAACTGATCCCTTGGATCACTCCTCCCCATTGGAAGTTTTTGGATCTCTAAAATACTACTCTCACTGAACAAATAGATGAGGGTACAATTCCCTCACCCTTCCAACCTCAATCCATTTAGCTTTTCTTGGATTTGTGCCTTTGAGACCAACAAGAAGGTACTCCACATTCCCTCGTTTTGAAGTTCTTGTCCTTCTATCAAGGATGGTATCTTGCTACAATTCTTCAAGAAATTCTAGCGAGAAATGGTCTATTGAAAGAATATGAACATGCTATCCTTGATCATCAATCAAAGGAGACTCATATAATCTCAAATTCTCAACATTAACAGATGCATACATTTGCGTATAAGGAGGCAAATCCAAACGCAAGGCATTATTTCCAATCTTTTCTAGAATCGTAAAAGGTCCATAGCTTATTGGTTTCAACTTTTGACCTTATCCTTTAAGCCTCTCTTTGCTAATGTAAAGCCAAACTTCATCTCCAACTTTGAAACTGTGGTCAACATGATACTTATCATGCCTTGTCTTGTACTTGGCTTGGCTCTTTTCCAATTGTTTTTGAACCATTTGATGCACAAATTGAACTTGCTCAATGAACCACTTGGCCTTATCAATGTCACTATGAACATCAATAGCAACATCCTTCCCAAAGATAAAATATAAAGGATATTTTTGTAAGTAACCAGAGCATTCCTCAAATGGAGATGTTTAAGTCGACGTATGCTTTTCCTGGTTATAAGCATGTTGAATGTAGTGTAAGTGTTCATCGCAAAGCTTGGGATGTTTGCTGCAATAACCACGAAGAAGATGTACTACCGTTCTGTTCACCACTTTTGTCTAACCATTGGTTTGTGGATGGACCATTGTGCTCTTTTTCAACTTGGTGTCCATGAGTCCCCATAAGCTTAACCAAAAGTTCCCAACAAATTGAGAATCTCAATTAGAAATAATGGATTTGGGCAACCCAAAATGTACCCATAAATGTTGAAATAACATTTGTTTATTTTTTTCAACTATAACTTGCTTCTTACAAGGCATCAAAATACACTTCTTTCTCAAACGATCCACCACCACATAAATATAATCATGACTTTTTTTATACATGGCAATCCTCCTACAAATTCCATAGAAACACTTTCCCAAGGATGGGAAGGCACTAGAAGAGGAGTATACAATCCTAAATTTCTATTGCTAGGCTTACTTGTAGCACATAAAGAACATCCTCTTACATATCGTGATACACTTTCATTCATTCTAGGCCATTAAAAATACCTTTTTAATTGTGCCACCATCTTTCCTACAATGAAATGGCAACCAATAAGAGAAGTATGCACTTCCCTTATGATGCTGACTCTTTCACCCTGCAGAATGCATAGCTTTCCAAGATGATACAAATTTTATCATGCACATGGTAATCCAATTCTCTACTTGGTTGCCTTGACACAAAGTATCATATACATCTTTAAAGTCATCATCTAAAAGATATTGTTCAACATAGCTCTCATGCATGATAGAATTATGCTTAAGAATAACAGAAGCACTAACAATTGGTCTAGAAATCATTCCAACAACTTGTTATAAATACCTTTCTTATACCTTATCACCAAGTGGAATTGCTACAAGAAACCCATTGAGATGAAGTTCCTCACTTGTTGTAGCTTAGTTTTTGATTACAAGTATTACAATGGTTGATGATCACTATGAATGATAGTTTCCTTTCCCATCAAACAATGTTTCCACTTTTTCACACTTTTCTTACAATTCCTTGTCATAAGTAGGATAGTTAACTACTGCACCATTAAAATTTTCAGAAAGGTAACATACGGGATTACCATTTTCATCAAGGTCGGACCCATGGCATAGTCACTTGCATCTGTTTGTATCTCAAATGGTTGTCTTAAATCAGGAAGTGCAAGAACGAGAATTGTACTGATTCTCTCCTTCAATGCATCAAAAGATTTTTGTTGCTTTCCTCCCCATTGAAAAACCCGCTTAATGATTGTCAAGGCATCTAATGGAGCTCCAATTGAAGAAATGTTAGCAATAAAATTTCTCCAATATTGGGCGGCTCCCAGAAAGCTTCTAACCTCAGTTACATTATTGGGCTTGGGCCAATATACAATGAATTTGACCTTTGAGGGATCTATCTTCAATTCACCCCCTCCAACAATATGTCCCAAATAAACTAATGAGGTATTTCCAAACTCACATTTAGACGCCTTTAAAAATAATTTTTCTTTCTTCAAGACATCTAAGACCTATTTCACATGCCTGAAATGTTCTTCACAAGACTTTCTAAATATTAATATGTCATCTAAGTACACAATTACAAAATCATCAAGAAAAGGCTATGAGACGTCATTCAGAACTCGCACGAGCGTTGCAGAAGCATTGCAAAGCCCAAATGGCATAACCAACCATTCAAGCAAACCTTTCTTCATTTTGAAGGTTGTCTTCCATGTGTCTCCTTCAACAATGATAATATAATGATAACCACTTCTCTAGTCCAACTTAGTGAAATACACAACATATTTCAATTGATCAAGCAAATCATCAATTCGAGGAAGAGCGTAACTATTCTTTATCATTATCTTGTTGATGGCTCTGAAATCTACACATATGCACCATGTACCATCTTTCTTTGGTTTCAACACAATTGGTGACCTGCATGGTGATGTTCTTGGCTTGATGACCACTTTGTCAAGCAAATATTGTATTTGTCTTTTAATATCTACATTCTCCATAATTGACATATTGTACATGCCAATGTTTGGAAGAGGACAATCTTGCTGCGATTGGATCTCATGTTGGATACATCTTTTAGGAATCAATCCTTTGGGCTCCTAAAACATCTCATCATATGTGTTAACAAGCTCGTATGAATCAGATTCTAACTTTTCATCACATCATTGGAAAGCTTCATTTTCAACATTCTCTTTGGGTTTGATCATCAAGAGTACAAATTTCTTACTAGAATTGACTAACCTCTTCCTTTTCCCAACATTCACAAGTGACAAATTCAATTTCTTGTTATGTGATCTAACAATGTACTCAAATCCATTTTTAAACAGGTGATATTTTTTCTCATGGCAATGAAAAATAGCTCTCCTATCATATAGATACGGGATTCCCAAACTAACTTTTATCTTGAGAAGAAAAATCTATGCCCAAAATCAAAGCCCTTTTCCTAAATTCTTAAGTATAGATTTGAACATTATTCCCCTTAGATTGTCTAAAGTTTTGCGAATCCATAATCGATTTCTGCATGTATGCTAATGGATAAAATGACCTTCTTATTGCAACAACAAAATCATTCCAAGAGGATAAAACATTACCATGTTTCTTCATGTTGTCTTGAGTTTTGGCTTCCAACCAAATAAGTGCTACACCTTCCAATCTAAGTGAAGAAAGCTGAATCTTGGTTTCATCATCTTTGATTCTTTGTATCCTGCAATACACTTCAATCTGACGAACCCAATTATCCAATTTATCAACATTTACCTCTCCATAATATATAGGAAATTCAAACTTTATATCAAGCTTAAGAAAATGAATTTTACCATGTCCCTTTGGAGAATTTGGAGGTGTTTGTGAAAGGGTAGAAGAAGTAGAAGATGAGGATGAGGATGTAGGTGAACGTGGTGGCTTGTCATCATTTCCTCCATTCCATTTTGGAGGTTTCTCTCCTTTTCTTCCATATCCTTTTGAAGGCTTTGAGTTCTCTCCATACAATCTTGAATTCCTTTCTTCATAAAGAACTTTAACCATTTTAGACATCTCAAAGAATTCTTTTCTGAAATTTTTCTCAT
Organism: Pinus taeda; assembly: GCA_000404065.3. Classification (NCBI taxonomy): domain Eukaryota; kingdom Viridiplantae; phylum Streptophyta; class Pinopsida; order Pinales; family Pinaceae; genus Pinus; species Pinus taeda. The sequence goes on along the minus strand of APFE030144861.1, from coordinate 7,394 downwards.
CTTTAGACATCCTTTCAGGACCTTCCTCATGTGCCATAACTATTGAAGCTTGAGGTGTATTTGTTCTCCTTGAAACAATTAGTGATATTGGCTCCACAAGTTCTTGTTCTCCTCTTTTAAGCTTCAACCTTGTAAGCATCATAAAACAAAACCTTGCAAACAAAATTAAACCTTCACAATAACCCATGCTCTGATACCAAAATGATCTGTAAATGAAAACTTGAATATTTGAACAAATTACAAGTAAAATTTATATGTGTTTTATGCAATGGATCAATTCAATAAATGCATAAATAATTGATTCTTAACCAAATTTTATAGCCAAATAGAGACAAATAACCATATCTAAAACACATAACACAAAACATGATAAAGCAGTTCACCCCTCTCGTGGGCTACATCTCCTGGTCCATGTTCCAATGTAGGGCCTCTTTTGTGTTTAGATGGATTTACAATTCTCAAATAGAAAAATTAACGTCTCCAATGGACCCAACACTATAAAAAAACCCCGATCTGGGTTCTTTTGCACCTCATTTGGCCCAAAAGTGAGAAAGTTATGCCTGTTACAAGTTTTTACCAAATTCCATAGCTAATCATCCTCCAATTTAGCGCAAACTTGGCTTGAGCACCCCAAACCCAGAATCAGCGTGTAAATCTCACCTAAATTCCCGCCCAATGAGAAAAACTATATGACAGTTAAACTGCCCACAAAAACCCAGTTTCAAAAATTTTGGTCATATGGTTGCACATAGGATCGAGTTATAGGCCTCTATTTTGGGGTCATGGGATAAATCCGCATCCCTTTTCCGATATGGTCACATGGGCGCACATGTACCCAGGGTTGGTCCCCTAGGGGCTGGTCCCCTCCGTGCCTGCACTCGTGGTTCTGTGAAGGGTCATGTGACCTGGGGCTAGCACTTAGGGTTAGACCCTTTCCATATCTCTGCCTACAGTTCTATATTGAGATCCCGGTGTATGGTTTTATGGTTTGGCTAGACACTAAGCTTGGCCCTTAGTCCCGCCCCCTTGCTCTAAGGGCACGGGGAATAGGGCTAGGGCTTAGCCCCAACCCCAATCCTCCAATGCGGAAAACATAAACTTCAAATACATGTCGAGAGGTATAAGGTTAAGTAACATTGCATGGTGTATTGGTTAAGTGGCTTGGTGATTGATGCTTGGTCGAGAGTTCAATTCTGATGGGCTGCTCGTCCTCCATACAAAATTTTAGACCACTCTTGGGAGGCCATGTGGCTACCTCTGATTGGCCCATGTGGCCCTCCCCCATTAGTCATCCATTATACAATCAACAACCCATAAATTAATAAAAAAATTTGAATCCTTAGCCAATGAAAATACAACATTCACGAGCCAATCATAAGGAGACACTTGTAAAAATGTCATTGGACCATCAAAATACAATTGTCCTATCTAGTCATATTCCCAGTCAACATATAGATTGTTGACTCAATGTCCCTGCAACTTCATGTTTTAAAATTTTAGATGTTTGGAAAATCGATCGGAACACAATACGAGCATACTATATCGATTTTGAGTGAAATGAGTAGTGTTGGATTCAGATCGCCGAGATCTATCTATGTTATGATCTTAACCTGCAAATGATACCCAAATATAGAATATGCGAAGAAAAGATACCCAGAACACAGAATATGCGAAGAAAAGATACCCAGAACACATAATAGCAATGATTTTATTATTCAGAGAGTAATGTTCACTTGCCTCTTCGAAGGGGCAACCTCCAATAGAGCAGAGCTCGATTACAAAATAAGACACGATGCTCCTCGTAGGGAGTTTCTATCCTTTATATATGACTCATACATGCAATACCACGGGCCAATACCGCGGTATTAATAATACCATCTATCTAATACTACGACCCATTTGCAACTAACTGTGGTTTCGTTATTAATTTGCGGATTAACCACTTACAATTATGAATATGGGCTTTATTGACTCTTGACTATGACGTGGTCCCATAGATAAGGGGGTTAGGGTGGGACCCAACATGCCCACCCCCTTAAGACTAGCCTTGTCCTCAAGGCTGAAGCTATGGAAACTGCTGCAGAATAGTGGCTGGCTCCCAAGTTGCATCTTCTGGAGAGGTGTCTTTCCATTTGACTAAGACTTCCTTAATCATGCGGCTGCGCAGTTACTTGATTCGTGTGTCGAGGACCTGTTCTGGTTGAAGCCAGATGGACCCTTCTTCGTCCAATTCCGGTAGACTAGTCTGAATTCTATAATTGTTCCCAATCACTTTCTTGAGGCATGAGACATGAAAAACTGGATGGATTTTTGCAGTAGGTGGCAAAGCCAACTTGTAGGCCACTTCTCCAATGTGCTGAAGTACTTGATATGGTCCGTAGAATTTGGGAGAGAGTTTTTGACACCCCTTGCCTTTGCGTGATGTTTTCTTATATGGTTGGAGCCGTAAAAAGACCTGATCCCCTTCTTGAAATTGGCGCTCTGAGCGATGCTGGTCTACCTGTTGCTTCATGTGGTTTTGAGCTTGATGAAGATTCTCTCTGAGATGGGCGAGCATGGTTGTGTGGTGTTGTAGGAGTTGATCCACTGCTTGGACTTTTGAGCATCCCTTGAGATACGAAGTAGTTGAAGGCGGGATTTGACCATATACTGCTTCATAGGGAGTCATTTTGGTGGTGGCATGATAGTTGGTGTTATACCACCATTCAGCTAGAGGTAGCCACTGTACCCAAAGGTGTTGTTTTTCTGAAGTGAAACACCTAAGGTAGGTTTCTAGACATTTGTTGACGGCTTCGGTTTGACCATCTGTTTGGGGATGATAGGAAGTACTGAGTTTTAGTTGAGTACCTTGTATTCTGAAGAGTTCCTCCCAAAAATTGCTGGTGAAGATCGGGTCGCGGTCGGACACAATAGAAGTGGGCATGCCATGCAATTTGAAGATCCGATCCATGAAAGATTGAGCAACCAAAGTTGGTGTAAACGGGTGGGGAAGAGCATAGAAATGAGCATACTTCGACAATTGGTCCACAACCACCATGATGACTGACTTGTTCCCTAACTTTGGAAGACCTGTAATGAAATCCATAGAAACCTCCGTCCAAATTGATGCCGGAATGGGCAACGGTTGTAATGTTCCTAGTGTGTTGACGGTTTCCCCTTTGTGGCGTTGACAGACATCGCATTCGGCTACGAAGGTAAGGATGTCCTTTTTCATGCCTATCCAAAAAAATGATCTTCTGGTGCGAGCATACGTCTTCTGAAAGCTCGAATGTCCTACAATGGGAGATGAGTGCAATTCTGCCAAAATGCGACTTTTGAGGGTGGATGTTGGTGATGTTACGACTCTATCCTTGTAGCGAAGAATATCATCCTGCCACGAATAGCCCTTGGTGGAATTTGGATCTGCCTGCAATTGAGAAATGAGTTGGGAGAGCTCGGGGTGTGAAAACCATTCCCTGCGAGCTTCTTCAATCCATTTCTGAATAAGGTTAGGAATAGCTAGATAGGGTACTTTCCTCCTTCAAATTGGCGAGGATAATGGATTGCTACACTATTGTCCCCTTTCTTGTTAAATGATCTCATAACTTCATATCCCAGCATTTTGCTAGCCATTTATATTTTGTTGTGGGGAGGATAGGTGTTGCTCCAAAAAATATTTAAGACTGTGATGATCTGTGCGGATTTGGAAACATCGCCCCAATAAATAAGGTCGCCAGGTGTCGACTGCATGTAAGATGGCCATCATTTCCTTCTCGTAGGTAGATTGGCCCTAATTCCTTCCACTGAGTTGTTGGCTTTTGAAGGCCAACAGTCGCCCTTCCTGCATTAATACCGCCCCAATACCTGTACCCAAAGCATCACATTCAATGACGAAAGATTTGGTGAAGTCAGGTAGTGCTAAAACTGGAGTGGAACACATGGAATTTTTTAGAGCTGTAAAGGCCTGTTGTTCTTCCTCATTCCAGAAGAATGAATTTTTCTTTAGGAGTTGGGTGAGGGGCTTCGTTATGCGACCATAGTTGCGGACAAATTTACGATAATAGCCTGTGAGACCCAAAAATCATCGCAAGCTCTTCAAGGTCTTAGGTTGAGGCCATTCCTGCATTGCTTGGATCTTTTTGGGGTCCACCTTGACACCCTCACACCCCACAATGTGGCCCAAATACTTTACCTCTGCCATGCCAAATGAACACTTGGACATCTTGACAAATAATTTATGCTTGCGGAGCAGTTGCAAGAGTAGATCTACATGCTGAAGATGTGCGGCCCAAGTGCAACTATAGATGGGGATGTCATCGAAGAAGACAAGGACAAATTTCCTGAGATATGGTTTGAGAATGTGGTTCATAAGGCTCTGAAAAGTAGAGGGGGCATTACAAAGACCAAATGGCATGACCAGGAATTCATAGTGGCCTTCATGAGTTCTGAAAGCAGTCTTGGGGATGTCGACTTCCTTCATGTGAATTTGGTGATACCCTGAGCGAAGATCCAGCTTCGTGAAAAATTGAGCCTCATTCAGTTCATCGAACAAATCATCAACCACTAGGATGGGAAATTTATCTTTGACTGTCAACTTATTGAGGACCCTGAAGTCGGGACACATCCGCCACTCCCCATCTTTCTTGAGCACCATGACCACTAGGGATGAATAAGGACTAATGCTGGGACGAATGACACCGGTTTCCAAAAGTTCCTTGATGATTTTTTCTATTTCATTCTTTTTGGGTGAATGGATATCTGTATGGGTGCACATTTGGGGGTTGGGCCCTTGGAACCAAGGTGATGCTATGATCATGTTCCCCTCACGAGGGTGGAAGCCCTTGAGGCTTGTCAAAGACCGACAGATGGTTATTTAAAATCTGTTGCATCTTAGGATGAATTGGCGACGGCTTGGTTTCGACTACCTGGATGGCATTAAATTGAGCTACAACTCCATGATTGCCCTTTTTTAACAATTTTTACATCTTATGCGAGCTGATGATAGAGGGGGCTCCCGCCTGGAGTCCACGGAGGGTATGTGTGTGGTTGTTCTGCTTAAAACTCATATACAACTCCTGGAAATCCATTGTGATTGGCCCAAGAGTGTGGAGCCATTCAGCGCCGAGGACAATGTCGCAACCCCCCATGTGTATGAAAAACATGTGGGTTTTCAACTGATAATCCCCCATTTGAAGTTTGACATTTTCACAACGGCCTTCACATTTCATTGTGCTTCCATCTGCAATTTGAACTTGGAAGTTAGAAACTGCTCGTACAAAACAATGCACCGTTTCTGCGACTTTTTGATGGATGAAATTATGTGTACTTCCACTATCAATTAAGACTACTACTAGGCGATGTTTAATAAACCCTCTGATTTTGAGAGTTTGAGGGGAAGAAATCCCTGCCAAAGCATGCAACGAAATATCTGGTTCGTTAGAGACATTGTCCTGTTGGTTGTCTTCCTCTAGCGTCTCATGTTCCTCCAGTGGTGGATCTTCCTTTGTTGAGCTATAGTCAGTGGCATCAATTTGAAAAAATTTGGGCTCCTTGCATTTATGACCTGGGGAGTATTTTTCATCATAGTAGTAACATAGTCCTTTCTTCCTTCTTTCGGCCATTTCCGCAGGTGACACCTTTTGGACCTTAAGTGTTTGAGTCGTGTTGTGAGCCTGTGGGGGACGACCTTTAGCAGGGAAATTTGGGTGACTGTATTGGGCTGCTAATGCACGTTCCACCTTACGAGCTACCTGGCAAGCCTCCATCCACGTGGCAGGGTGGTGAAGTAGAACTTGAGCTTTGGTGGCTTCTTTAAGACCGCTGATAAAACATTCCGTGTAGAACTCATTTGTGAGACCCCTAGTGCGGAAGGCTAAGCCTTCAAAAGCGGTAATATATTCATCCACTGTACCAGTCTGTCGGAGCTTAGTGAGACGACCCAAAAAAGAGTATTCCTGTTCAAAGCTATCTCGAAGAGCTTTGGTAAATTGGGTCCAAGTCCTAAAAGGTCCATTGCAACGCTGATGCCATTCCCACCATTGCCACCGTTCATTGTCCAAGTACATGCTCCCCAACATAAGCTTAGTCCCATCATCTAGGATATGATTCAATTTGAAATACTGCTCCATTTGTGCTAGCCATGCGGACGTGTGAGAACCATCAAATTTATGCATATCCAACTTGGGAGGTCGCTGACTGGGTGGTGGATGGGTGTGCCTAGACGCGAGGAGAGTGGCTAGACTCACCCTCATTGTATTCATGGCCATTATACACCTCCTCGTGGGCTTGCTCCTTGCCCTTTGGAAGTAATTGTTGTATCTAGAGACTTAGTCCACGAATCTCAGTTTGGATGGAGTTCACAGTTTCTTCAAGTTTGTCCATCTTTTCATTGGCCATCGCTTGAGCTCTAGTTGCTACCATACACCAACCTGATGAAAAATTGGGACCACCTAAAATTTTTTACTAATAAATTGAATGGTACCACCTTGCTCAGCTCGTTGTCCTGATTCTGATGGGCTATATCACCAATAAGCGTCCCAGAAGATCTCAGACTTTTTTTTTTTTTTGAAAACTCCTGATGGAGTTTTACTCCTTGATCAATACTGTAGTCACCAATTCCTCAAAATGTCAATGCTGCCAAAAGTCTTGCGAAAAGTATACCCCGGTATAGGAACCCTTCACAACAACTCCGATCTAGTGGATCTGAGAGATATGAATGGAAGAATAACTGCTGCTGCTGATCTGATGGATCTGCGGGACTGATATCTGTTGCTGTTGCACTCCTTTGCTCAAGCAGATCTGGAAGAGATGATGATTGAAAAGGGAACTAGGGTCTTGAGGAGTGTCAGGTGCTACAGATCGCAATATACATAAGGGTATGGCAGTAGTACTCGGCCCAATGTTTCAGGGCTCTAACTAAGGAGGGACGACTGTACCCTTAGCCATACCACCCGACTACCCTATCGTACGGGCAAGTAACCTCTCCAAGTGCTGTTCTCGGTGTACTGTAGCCGCAAGACGGTCGACGGTTTATCTATGGCGAGGTTTTCAAGGAGCCTAGGCGGCTTCTGATATACCCAGAGGGTACGTGGAAGACAGTCCGTGCACGGTTCTGTCTAATGCGCTACTACTCGAAGGGGTACCCACAGGGGTTACAAGGGAGTCCAACAGACGTGACCACCTCTTGTATTTCCTGCGTGCATGCCTCCCCAAATCCGCAGATTTATGCGCTCAACGACAGATCCCGTGGTTTATAGACGCCGGAACACGTCTCGAGCCAATTTTTTTTTTCTACAAAATGGAGATCCCACCGGCCCTGGAAAGTGCTCTGATACCACTTGTTATGCTCTTAACCTGCAAATGATACCCAAATACAGAATATGCGAAGAAAAGATACCCAGAACACAGAATATGCG
>APFE030144856.1:0-11197 GCA_000404065.3 Pinus taeda | reverse complement strand
AAGAAAAATCTACTTTTAAAACAATGTAGGCCATAAAAAAAATTCTTAATTTTTCACCTTTATTTTACATGATACTTTATATAGTGAGATAAAGTAATTAGAATTAAAAAAAAAAAGAGAAAAATTATTGAAATATGTAATTCCTTCTTTGAGCCTAGATCTAATTCTTTTAGTATGCTAGAAATGTATAACTTAATGTAACCTAAATATCTTATCTAGGTGAAAATAAAATAAAATAACAAAATAATGAAATAAAAATTACTCTTTTAAAAAAAAAAAGGAAAAAAGGACAGATACATAATTAGGTGTAGAAAATGATGGCATTCCATGTAGTCATTAAAGTAAAAAAAAAATTATTGATATGTTAGAGGTATTGTGCATTTGTGTGGATATGATGAGAGGTGGGGGAAATATTATGAAAAATGTAATTATTACATTTTATCTATTATTTGTGCCTACCTATTTCCACTTTTTAGTAGGTTTATTAAGCAAAATATAATATTATAATATTACATTTCACCTAATATTTCCAAGTCAAGTTGTCCACTTCTTATTGTATTTTTTTGTTTATACTTGAAGTTTGTAAGTAAACAAATTCAATTATAAAATTACAAAATATTGAGTAAAATGTAATATTTAGGTTGAGGTATGACAATAAATATGAAGTAAAATGTAATAATATTACATTCTAGTTAGTATTTCTCCCATCCCTATCCAGTTTTATTGGGTGTGAATGGTAATAAATATTGTAATAACTATATTTTATCCAAGATTTGCCCTCACCCAATTCACTTTAATAAATTTCCTTATATTACTAAACTTAAATCATATGCAAACATTTTATCCTAGTATAGTAGAGATGTTGTAATCTTTAACATTTTGACTTGGCAAAAAATAAAAATAAAAATATAAAATTAATAATTATCTTAACTCTTAGATACATCTTAACTGTTGATTTGAAAAGATATTTGATCCCTTTAGACCCTTAGTACATCCTTAATTTAGATGCATGTAGGGCATTTACTATTATTATAACTATTATTATTAATTAACAATACTGATTATTTTTAATAAATATAGTTGCATTTATTGTTGTAATTATATTTATAAATGTATAAGTAATAATAATAAGATTTAATATTAATAGAATTAATATTAGCAAATATTTAATTATTAAAATTAAATTGATTAATAATTAAATTTAATATCATTATTAATTATTATTAATAATAAATTGATGATGAATTATTTATTAATTGATATGTACTTCATTTATTAATTAATATTATTATTTTTAATAATAATTGTAAACCCGAAAGCAATTGTAGCTCGCTAGCTCTGCAACTTTCGGGCTCGAGTTTTTAGCCTCCCTGTTATGACGCCACACTGCAAACTGCTCTCGCAACAATGGGTGACTCATTCTGCATCCGCGTCATTACATCTGCTGATCCCTTTCAATGGCAGCGTCTAAGGGGGAGGCTCTCAATTCCTCCCCCAACATCAATGCTGAGATGTCCAAAAAGATGTTAGATGACACAAACCAACCTATTCAAGGTAATGCACACGGCTCTCCAATAGGCCAAAAACTGTAGGACAACAATACATAGAAGACTCCACCTAGTGATAAGCCGAACAATCAAGAGAACAAAACAACGGAAGCGCAAGGCACTACAGAGGCACCCAAAGCCACCTTTGCTACATGCAGACCAATAGCAACGAAATGTCCCAAGGTCGAGCTACCGAGCCATAGGATCAATGGTGAGATCTAGTACATGAGAGACCATGAGCTGATTGGCAAATTCATCGGCTTTTGGCCAACTGAAAAAGCCTACATGGATGCATTAGGGCCAAATGGAAGCCAAAAGGGCAGGTAACACTACAACTCCGACCCAAAGGATTCTTTACTTCTATTTTTAACTACCTCGAAGATAAGAATCGAGTCATGGATGAAGGCCCCTACTTTTTCAACTCCCCATGTCTCTATCTTAGGGACTCGATCGAAAGATTCAACCAGAATAAAGAGGACTTTAGTTGGACGCTTGTCTCTATTCGAATCTACTCCCTGTCGCTGGAATATTGGGATAAAGAATCCATAAAGGATATTGGCAACGGTCTTGCCGAATTCAGTAAAATTGCACAGGAAACAAAGCTGAGACGGTACACCTCTTATGCTTAGATCTGCGTCTTCATGCACCTCGTGCAAGCTCTCCCCAACTCAGTAAGTCTCTCTCATGATGATTATGAATGGGTGCAAACCTTAGAATATGAACATGTGCCTTTTAGATGTAGGAAATTCCATACCCATGGACATTTATTCCGTGATTGTCCTATTAATCCGCCTCCATGTAAGCCCTCAGATTTTTCCTCTACTCTTGATGCTGAAGGCTTCACTAAAGTCCAGAACCGGCGTCGACACAACAAGGAATCCCCTCCTCCGAACCCCAAACCCCCCTCTCAACCCCCGCTTCCTCCCTCTACCAGTAATAACTTTGAAATCCTTGACACCCCTATTTCTGATACCCCCCTCTCGAAAGCCATCCCCAAGGCCCCGCTTAGCTCGACGCCTGAAACTAGCTCTGGCCATCCTTGCGACATGGAGGTTGATAATATTGGGGATAATGAGAACGAGATCACCGCCATGGAAGATGAAAATGAAATGGTAGATATACGAGACCTAGAAATCTTCACTCTTGAGCAAGCATGGAAAAAAAAAAGGACTTTGACGAGATCTCGGAGAAGCAGATCGAGAACCTAACTGTTGCTCTTTCCCGTGTGAAATAGAATAAAAAATCCCTAGACATCCAGTAGGGAAGCCCATGGGATGAGAAGAAACTCTTCAAAGACTCAAAGAAAAGAGGGAGGAAATTTGATCTACAACGGACTATTCTCCTTGGGGAGATGCTTGTAGAATCTGTTAGGTATCCCAAACTTACCAGGTTTTTCCCGCCCCGTGAAGGAATTTCTCAATGAAACTCACCTCGTGGAATATAAGGGGTCTAAACGGCCCCTTAAAAGTCCGTACGATCAAAAATCTGATACAGATGGAAAAACCTCAAGTCTTTTTCCTACAGAAAACTAAATGCACAAGTCAAACAGTTGGCCCCATTCTTTCTAAAACCTGGCCACGGTGTCACTCCATTGCAGTTGATGCCTCTAGTGGATCAGGCAGTCTAGCCATCGCTTGGGATCCGAAAGCTGTTTCAATAATGATGCCCACGTTGCTCACAATCTAATTCAGACCTCTTTCCACATCCATGGGACCAATCTGCATGGGCATCTGTCTAATGCATATTTCCTTGAGGAGGCTGCAATGAAAATCGCTCTGTTAAATACGGTAGAACAACTCAATTCTACCAGAGCTCACCTCCTTTGGATCCTGGGGGGTGATTTTAACATGATCACCAACTTGGATGAAAATAGAGGTGGCAGAGCAAAACTAGAGGCAGACAACACCCATTTCAAAGACTTCATCTAGCGGAACTCATTGATGAATCTTCCCTTTGCTAATGGAAATCACACCTAGAAAAACAAGAGAGTGGGCGCTCAATGGATAGCATCCAAACTAGATATATTTCTCCTTCCACACAATGCCATACATATTGGAGGCGATTTCCAAGCCACAATTTTGCCTTTCTCAAGGTCGAACCACTGGCCCATTTCTCTACAATGGACCAGACCAAGGGACCGCATCAAAATACCCTTCCAATTTAAGGCTTTCTCGCTCTCCCACCCAAGCTTCAAGGAAATGGTTCACTCCGCTTGGCGGGCTTTCATTCCTCCTCCAGGTTCCAAGATGTTCCAGTTTCAACAGCACCTCAAAGATCTTAAAGCCGCATTAAAGAGTGGAACCATTCTACCTTTGGTAACATCTTCCAACAGCAAGGCCTCTTGGAATAGGAAATGGAGGAGCTACAGCTTCGTATCATCCAAGAAGGCCGCAACGAAGCATGTGACCTCAAAGACAAAAGTTTCCTCTTTCAGTTGGAGGAAAGAAGGCAACAAGAAGAGATTCATTTGTCAGCGCGTTTCGAACCAACTAGTGTGGTTCATCGTGAGGACAAGTTGAAGATATAGATCCAGTTTAGCATGTTAAATAGTCTAAGCAGAGACTCCAACGGCTAAAAAGACTAACGACTACTTTTTGACTCAAGGACGCAAGTCAAACTTCCTTCAAATAATTTAATATTAATATTCTTCTTACTATTACCATTATTCTTCATATTTACTATTATATTTATGGAGCTAAGTTAAACTAGGTGAAAAAGTAAAATAGATCAATGGTTAGTTAATAATCCATTTATTTATTTAAATTATTAATTCATTATATATATATATATTAATATTTTTCAATACCTAATATTCTAATAATATTTTATTTAATGTTTAGTTATTAAAAATATTACTTATATAAATTATTAGATAAAAATATATAATCATTTTAATAAGTTAGGGGTTCTAAGCACACTTGCCACCCGTGCTCTTAGAATCTCTGATGAAGAGAGCTTGGAAATGGAGAAGGCTCATGTCCTAGATGTCTTTGTGAAAAATGGTTACAATAGACACGTGGGTCAAAAGGCCTTCCTCAAGGCTAAGAAGGAGCCTTCAATCCGTAGGGATCCTAATGATCGGGTCATGGGGGTGAACCTTCCTTATATCCAAGGGGCCACTAATAGGACTGCGAGGATTCTTAGAAAGTTTGATGTGCCCGCAACTTTTAGACCTCTTAATACTATCCATAGCTCCCTCACGTCTGTGAAAGATCCTATTGACCCTAAAGACATGAAGGGCGTCTATGTCATTCCCTATTCTTGTGGGCCATATATTGGTGAGACAGGTCGCTCTATCAATCAATGGATTAGCGAGCATTCGTCTCACTTGAGGCATGGTAGTACCAAGTACTCAGCCCTCATTGAACATGCCGAGAAGACGATGCATCATGTATGTATTGAAGAGGCTCAAGTCATTGCTAAAGTTGCTCAATTTCACCATCGCAAGTTTAGAGAGGCCCTGGAGATTGAAAAAGGCCGAAAAATCTTAATAGGGATGATGGGTGGAAGATGAGCAGTTGCTCTGTCCCAACCCTGTCTTCCTAGGCTCCGCGGTCCCTTCTTGGTAAGATCTTATTGTTTATTGTTTCCTTCCCTTAGAGGTTGTTTCCCTTGGTTTGTTAAGATATTTTTATGATTTTATTCTTGATTTGATTTGTTCCCCTTTTAATTATCACCCTAATAGTATAATTTAATCTTTTCTATTTACCTTTTAGTATTTATAAGCTATTAATAAGATTTTAATAAAATGGGTTTCGAACCATTAATTGTATTTATTACAATTATTTATTATTCATGTAATATTTTAATAAAGTGAAAATATTTTCCTTCTATACCTTCAGAATTAAAAGGATTATTATAAATAATTAATAAATTAATAATATACCATACTATTATTTTTATAATAAACAAGGAATGAATAATCTAATAAATTTTCCTTTTATATTCTAAGATTATTTATTTGATTTGTAAACCTACCATTAAAATTGTTTTATTTATATATCTGTTATTAGCAACCTAGGAATATTAATCATAATATATATATTTTATTTAATAAGCGAATAATTAAAAATAAAAAATAAAAAATTAAACCATCCTTAAAATGTAAGGTATTTATTTATCTTTTTATTAGCCTAGGTTTTTAAAAACCTATTGCTATTTTAACATATTCATTAATATATTTATGATTAATTAATAAATAAATAAAGTATTTTCAAAATAAAGTAACTAATCAATATTATTTATTCATTTCTATTTATTTAGTTTTTATTTTTATTTTTATTTATTTATTTTTAAGTAAGATATATATAGTTGTATATATTTTAGAATAATTAATGAATATAATTTGGTTAACAAAATGAAGAAACATTTAAACAACCTTAAAAAATTAAGAATTTTTTTTATATAGTTTTATTATTTATTAAATGATGATTATATTTTAATCTAATTAATTTATATATAAAATATTTTTAATAACTAAACATTAAATAAATATTATAGAATTATTGTATTAAAATATATATATATATATATATATTATTTAGATATATATATATATTATATATATATATATATATATATAATGAATTAATAATTTAAATAAATAAATGGATTATTAACTAACCATTGATCTATTTTATTTTTTACCTAGTTTAACTTAGCTCCATAAATATAATAGTAAATATGAAGAATAATGGTAATAGTAAGAAGAATATTAATATTAAATTATTTGAAGGAAGTTTGACTCGGGTCCTTGAGTCAAAAAGTAGTGGTTAGTCTTTTTAGCCGTTGGAGTCTCTGCTTAGACTATTTAACATGCTAAACTGGATCTGTATCTTCAACTTGTCCTCACGATGAACTACACTAGTTGGTTCGAAACGCGCTAACAAATGATTAATTATGTGATTTCGCCGAAAATTCTCTAAACAATGTTATGGATCATAGAAGTCTAAATTCCTTAAGAAGAGATTCTCTCGAAACAAAAATCCCGGATCAGATGGTTAAAGGAAGGAGAACGGAACACTAAATTTTTCCACGTCTCTACCATTCAACGTAGGATGTGTAACAATATTAGCTTTCTCCTTAGCCCAACATGAGAAAGACTAGAGGAGCATCAGGCCATAGAAGTTGAATTGGTCTCTCATCTCAAATCGGTGGTGCAGGAAGACCAGTCTGACAGGCGACCAACAATTAACAAAATCCTACAACATATACCAAAGCTAATCACGGAGGAGCACAATCATCTTCTTCTTCGCCCTGTCACTCTTTTGGAAGTTGAACAAGCTGTCCTACAAAACAAGGAAGGTAAAGCTTGAGGACCTGATGGCTTCACCTTCAACTTCTTTCATCATTTCTGGGATTTGATCAAAGATGAGATCTCGCAATTAGTGGAGGAGTCCAGATCCATGCATTGGCTTCTCCCTTCTCTTAATGCCACTTTCATAACCCTGATCCCCAAGGAGGACCAAGTAGCCACGCCTAACAAATTCCGCCCCATTTCCCTTTGCAATGTCATCTACAATATCATCTCCAAAGTTATTGCCAACAAGTAAAAGTCGTTGCTTCCTTTGCTCATCTCGCGTGAGCAAATTGTTTATGTAAAGGGGCAACAAATCCTGGATGGAATAATTCTCACTCATGAGATTATGCATTCGCTGAAGAAGACTAAAAAGCGAGGTATGCTCCTTACGATTGATTTATCAAAAGATTTTGACAAACTTAATTGGAATTTCATTCAATAGATGCTAGTAGCTTTTCGTTTCAGCCCTCCTTGGATAAGACGGGTCATGAGCATGATCTCCTCTTCCTTTTTCTCCATCCTAGTCAATGGTATCCCCTCTCATCCCTTCTACCCCTCTTGTGGCATTCGCCAAGGTGATCCGTTGTCCCCCTTTCTCTTTGTGCTCATGGCAGAAGGGCTAGTTCGGACCATCTCTCATGCCCTTCATTCACATCAGCTTCGTGGCATCTCCATTCATGAGTCCCCTGCTCATACCCACTAGAAATTTGTGGAAGACACTATGCTGTTTGGTCATCCTTCTGCCCATGAAGCCTCCACCTTGAAGAGCTTGCTTGATTTGTTTGCCAAAGCTTCAGGAATGATTGTCAATGCCTCCAAGTCACAAATCTTGTCCTTTAACACTGCTATTCTCATTCAACATCGCATTGCTAGAATCCTCACATTCTCCATTTCTAGCTTGCTCGTCAAGTACCTTAGAGCCCCCTTGATTGTCTCAGCGCTCAAACACTCTTCTTGGAGATCTCTCTTGGATAAACTCGAAGCTAGTTTATCCTCCTGGACCTTTCGCCCCCTTAACCTTCCTAGTAGACTTATTCTGGTCAAGTCTGTCCTTCAATCGATGCTACTCTATCTTTTCTCGGTCCTTGCAGCCCCGAAATGGGTCCACAAGCAAAGCAAATATCTTCAGCGCAACTTCCTATGGGGAGCATTAAGACAGAACAGAAAATGGGCCTTGGTCAAGTGGAATATAATCCGCAAGCCAAAGCTATTGGGGGGGCTAGGACTCCATGACCCTAAGCACAACAACACTATCATGGGGGCTAAGGTGTGGTGGCAATGGCTATCCTCCCCCTCTTCCCCATGGGCGAAACTCTAGAATGCCAAATATGCCAACCATAGACCCCATTCAGAGCTCATTCTACTTTCTATTGTAGAAGCAGGCTCTCTAATCTGGAACGCTACCAAAAAACACCATATTCTTATTTAGGATCATAGTTTCTAGGAGGTCTATAATGGCCGCACAGTTAGGTTCGAAAAAGCCAGGTATGCTCCTTACGATTGATTTATCAAAATATTTTGACAAACTTAATTGGAATTTCATTGAACAGATGCTAGCAGCTTTTCGTTTCAGCCCTCCTTGGATAAGACGGGTCATGAGCGTGATCTCCTCTTCCTTTTTGTCCATCCTAGTCAAAGGTATCCCCTCTCATCCCTTCTACCCCTCTTGTGGCATTCGCCAAGGTGATCCCCTGTCCCCCTTTCTCTTTGTGCTCATGGCAGAAGGGCTAGTTCGGACCATCTCTCATGCCCTTCATTCAGATCAGCTTCGTGGCATCTCCATTCATGAGTCCCCTGCTCATACCCACTAGAAATTTGTGGAAGACACTATGCTGTTTGGTCATCCTTCTGCCCATGAAGCCTCCACCTTGAAGAGCTTGCTCGATTTGTTTGCCAAAGCTTCAGGAATGATTGTCAATGCTTCCAAGTCGCAAATCTTCTCCTTTAACATTGCTATTCTCATTCAACATCGCATTGCTAGAATCATCAGATTCTCCATTTCTAGCTCGCTCGTCAAGTACCTTAGAGCCCCCCGTGATTGTCTCAGTGCTCAAACACTCTTCTTGGAGATCTCTCTTGGATAAACTCGAAGCTAGTTTATCCTCCTGGACCTTTCGCTCCCTTAACCTTCCTAGTAGACTTATTCTGGTCAAGTCTGTCCTTCAATCCATGCCACTCTATCTTTTCTTGGTCTTTGCAGCCCAGAAATGGGTCCTCAAGCAAATCAGATCTCTTCAGCGCAACTTCCTAAGGGGAGCATTCAGACAGAACAGAAAATGGGCCTTGGTCAAGTGGAATATAATCCGCAAGCCAAAGCTATTGGTGGGGCTAGGCCTCCATCACCCTCAGCACAGCAACACTATCATGGGGGCTAAGGTGTGGTGGTAATGGCTATCCTCCCCCTGTTCCCCATGGGCGAAACTCTAGAATGCCAAATATGCCAACCATAGACCCCATTCAGAGATCATTCTACTTTCTATTGTAGAAGCAGGCTCTCTAATCTGGAACGCTACCAAAAAACACCATCTTCTTATTTAGGATCATAGTTTCTAGGAGGTCTACAATGGCCGCACAGTTAGGTTCTAGACAGACTCATGGCATCAGCAACCCATGCTCCTCTGAACCATCAAACCACCCCTCCAATATGATTTGATTGCTCCTCTGGAGGCCACAGTTCACAAATTCTGGGAGGAAAACCATGCTTATGGATACAAGCGCTGGAAAATGGTTGCAAGATGCTTGAACAACATGCAAGTTCAGGCTCATCTAGCGCTGGAAGAAGAACTAATCAGCAGGAAAATCAGATACTCGGACAAGCAGGATATCCTTCGCTCGGGACACTCTCCCAAAGGTAAGTTCACCACTCAGGAAGCCTATGCCCTGATGACCCAGACTCTCGAACCCCCTGACCCCATCTCGAAAGAGCTGTGGTCACTATAGTTTTGGCCCAAGGTTTCCTCATTCCTATGGTTTCTTTGTCACAAGAAAATCCTCACATGGGACAATTTAATGAAAAGAGGCTTCACTAGGCCTTCCGGATGCCCCAACGGTAATAGTCAAGAGGAGACCATTCAACATCTTATGCTGAATTTCCCTCTGGCTACCTTCTTTTGGGAATGTGTGAGCTCCAAGTGTAGAAGAGATGGTCAACAGTGTGAGGAATTAAATACTATCATTCGTAATTGGCCAGCTGCACCCTACCGGAGCAATATGCTCAACTCTCTCTGGAGGCACATTCCATGTCTCATCTTATGACATATTTGGAAGGAGAGGAATAGAAGGATTTTCAAGAACTAGTCTAACCCTCTGGAAATACTCTCATTCAATTATTGTTGTAATCTTCAGGAAACATTAGCGCTGCAAAAATGGCAGAAGGAAGATTTCCCTATTCTGCCCTAGGAGCAACAAGTTTGGAACAATTGGCATCTCAAGCTCAATCTAAATCCTGAGTCAATTGGTTGAAGAGTCCCAAAGGCAAATTCTAATGGAAATGGGTCTCCCCTACAAAGGGTGTCATAAAGCTCAACTTTGACGGAGCCTCCAAAGGTAATCCTGGGGAGGCAGGTTTTGGGGGAATTTTTCGCAACCATAAAGGTGAACGCATGCTCGTTTACTATGGCTCTATGGGATTGGACACCAATAACTCTGTAGAACTAGAAGGTCTATGGCATGGTATGCAGCTAGCCCAACTCCATATTTTTTTCCCTATCGAGATTGAGGGCGACTTCCAAATCATCATCAACATGATCACTAAGATCCTCTCAGGCTCCCTTTCCTCAAGAGTAGCCGACAGTTGGAGGCTGATGGTAAGATTGGAACTGATAGCTGAATGACTGCAAGAGCACAGAGCCATCTACCTCAAGCACACTAGAAGATCTTGCAACAAAGTGGCAGATATGCTGACCAACAAAGGGGTAACGAACGCCCAGACCCTCTCTGCACGGTCCCTCCCCAGTCTCAATGATAGCAAACTCATTCAGGAATGCACTCAGTTGGTGCATCAGGACAACTTCACCCTGGATGTGGGTGGGCGTTGATGTGATGGAGGTTACGATCTGGCAGTCGAGCGCGTGGCAATCCCACTGGTTCACCAACAAAAGGCAGGTACTCACCTCTGGAACAATTAAGTCGATGGGCAGTCACCCTACGTGACATTTATATTGGTGGGGAGGTCGAGACACCAAGAGTTTCAACATGAAACCTCAAGCCCCTGTGACCCCATCCTTAGTTGAGAATTCAGAAGCTTTGATCTAGAATTGTGGTGCTCGATTGGTCTCCATGTCAAGACAACTCTTGCCTGTAGGTTCTCGTTGTTCGCTAGAAGCTGAAGTGCACAACCTTCGCACCACGG
>APFE030144855.1:0-15215 GCA_000404065.3 Pinus taeda | reverse complement strand
TGTTTAACAGGTGGGTAGAAGGAGCTGCGATCGCTTTGAGGGTGCATGGCGGTCTTATGAAAAAATATGAATCAGCCCTCCATGCCAACCCTCATGGCACCATTGAGAAGGATAAAAATCTAAAGTATAACAATTTCCCCCCCAAGGAAGGAGAAAATATAGTAGCAAGGAAAGGGAAATGGTTAGGGATAGACGTAGAACTCGGATCTGGAGCAACAATGGTGGAAAGGATTCTTTTTCTAAGAGAACCACTATGGAGAGATGGAGCGCGTCTCTCCTCTCTCACCCAGTCCTATATTTCTAAGATAACCAAACCACCTAACCACCCTTATAAGCTATTGTATTAGGAGCTTGAAGACAACCTCAGTAAGAGTAAAGTTTACCAAAATCCATGGGAATAGGAGGAGGAATGAATGGTTTGGTGCGAGCCATAATTTTGTGATCGGGGCCTATTTGAGCCCATAAATGTTTTTTTAATTTTGGATAAGTGAAGGACCACATAAGAGGATAGAGGAACATAAAAGGAGTAAATGGTGAACAATAGAGGAAAATAGCATAGGAGGAAGAGGTGCGACACAGAGGAGATACCACATAAGAAGGAGATATCGAAATCCAAAGAGAGGGGATGCGTGCGAGCAAGGATATGCAGTTAGAATTTTTCATAAGTCGTAAAGCAAGAGAAGGATGCCATGGAAGGGGGGAAGTTAGGGATATTTTGTAGGTAAAGGGAGGTTGGTAGAGTGGAGAAAATAGGTGGGGGATATTTTGAAAGGCGGTTAAGTACACATGGGACAACTAAGGGAGGTGTCAAAAATGTCTTAATATCCTAAAGGAAAAATGTAGAGATGGGGCAGAAATCCAAGAAGGTTTGAGGAGCTTCCAGAGAGAGATAAAAGGGGATGCTTGAGAGATATCGGGGGTTAGAAGGATGATCAAAAAAGGATACGAGAGGACAATGATTGTTGAAGTTGAAGATAATTATTATGCATGTATCTTCTATCTGTGTTTGTTTGTAGGCTTAAGCTTTAATGTATGAGTCTATAGGTGGTATGAAGCCCCTGATGTAAGGTCTAATACCTATAGTGATGGTTTTGCACTGTATGTGCCTTTTTCCTATTTTGTACGTAAAGTAGAGATCAATGGATGGTGAACTTGATTATATATCTATTGCAATGTAGCTCCTGACACCTTTTATTGTATATAATGAAGTAATGGAATGGATTGTTTGGTTGTGTCTAATGTTTTGAGTTAATGTTTGGATGTATTTTTATATTTATGGTGTATTGGGTTAATATGTGTTTAATGATCTATTGTAACTTTAAGTATTCGTGAATGTATTGAATGGTTTGATTATTTGAATGTCTAGTAATGCCTTTAGATTTTATCATGTCCTTATAAAAGAGAAATATCTTATATGTTAATGTCATCCCAAATGTTGAAAGGTGCAAGTTGTTTTATCCCTCACAACACTGTCATTTGTGATCAACATGCTAACTGGGAGATAGTAGGGTTTAGAGGGAGTTTGGTTAAGTTTCTATGCAATGGGAGTACAATGTCCTAAGTAATCAGTGATCTTGTCAAACTGTGGAAACCTGGTTCCAATAGTTACTCATTAGCAACTCGGGTGAGACTTCACCCACTCTATGGGTGTTACTGAAAGGGGCCAAAGCTGAGCGCATTTTTTTTGGTCACTGCATAGAAAATTTTGGGTCTGTCATAATCTCACATGCCAACAAATGGTTCTTTCTTCACCACTGCTACAATTTGGTGGTGAAAAGTTTCCTTTGGCCAGGAGGGCCAACAAGAAGAAAATGAAAACTTAAACGTAGAAACACATATTGAACAACAACTACGATAAAAGAGATTACTACACAAAAGACTACTTCACATTACACATAGAAATTGCTGAAAATGAACAAACAAAACTATTGCAAACACTGTTATAAACTAGAGTTCAAATTTCCTTTTCATTAATACAAACACGAAGTTACAAAATAGGAAACCCTCCCTCCCATGGTGGTAGGGAGGATATGCAACCTCCAATACTATTCTCACATAGTCAAACCTTGTGTAACACTCCCCAATTAAAATATAGACTCTGCACTCTCGTATGCAACTCTCATACAAAAACCCCTAAACCTAAACCTAGGAGGGAATATTTTAATATTTTCATGAAAATATCTATAACTACCTTTCACTCCACATTTCATTGGATTTTCGTTTCATTTTATTTCATTTCCTTTACATTCATGTATACATTTACAATTGGTTTTCATAATTAACCCAAGTTTACAATTGGGCTCCGAAGGCCCCCGACACAAATCCTGGCTCTTTTGAAGCTAGGTATAGGTGGGCACACACACTCACTTGCACTACTACTATATGATACCAACCCACCGCTGAATGTGGAACTACAAGCTTCTCCCTAATATTCTGCTATGCTTTATGCTCCCTCTTGGCGCGCTTCTTCCTCTGCCTATCGGTGACCCAACCTTCTATTCGCAAGACCACATCTCTCTCCTTCTATGGGCATCCCACCCTCTTCTCACAAGACCCCACTCTCTTCTTCTCTACTCTATCTATTGTAGCTTGCAATTAGCTCTTTGTTGTTCTCCCTTATTCCACTATCTATGTCTACTGTACTAGCTCATATTCTCTATCCTATGTCACTTGCCAGTGTTGTTGGATTTCTTTGCCTTTGCTGGGGTAAATTATTTAGCTGCAAAACTATATCTCTTTCCTTTTTTGGTTGTGGGACAACTGAAAGACAATGTGGCAATTGTTTTGTGTAGGACCAATTAGTAGCACGTAGTGGGGGTCTTGAGGAAAATTGCTCATACACTTTGTCCCATGTTTACAGCACAAGTTCTTTATGAGCCTAAAAACAAAAAATAGAACAATAAAAAGGGCACATAATAAAAGAGGCTTGTAATTGAGCCGAGAAGCCCATTCTACAACCAAGTATAATGTGTAACGTTATCCATCTGTCATCAAAGTTGAAATTTTGTTCATGTCAACCAAAATAAAAATTTTAAAAAACCCAAAAAAAAAACTATGCAAAACATTTAAATAATGTTTGGCTCATAAAAAAAATTTCATGTGAGGAACTTTGATCCCTCTCGACTCATGTTGGATTCATATTTAAAATGGATCTATGTTAGTTAAAATCAAAGTATTGCTATAAAAGTTTCTGGGTTCTTTCATATTATGTAGTGTGACTTCCCAACACAATTTATTGCCAAGTAAAAGCAATTGTCTCCCTTGCGTTGTTATTATACCAAATATCTTCAAAATCCTTCACACATCTTTGTCAGCTACTGAAAGAAACACTTCATGTCTTTTGAGACGCTCCTCTAAGTAATTGGTCACATTATATACTGTGATACTACACTTGGGTGAGCAAAGGCTCATTTATCCCCTCAGCATGATCCCCAGATAACGGATCCTTAAAATCATTATGTTCTCATGCATCAGCTTGATCATATAACCTTTGATATCTCACTGAAGAATTCAAAGGTGTATGAATGAAGACTACCTTTGTAGCTCTTTCGGCTACACGATAAACATTAATATCTACTAAACACCGACAATTTTTGGGGAGATCTCTTGATCGAGCACCCTTAATATAACCACTACCACATGAAACATCACTTCCAAATAGAAGCAAGAAATTGGGTGATTGAACTTCATCATCCATGGCAACTAAAATGTGATTGAATATTGAGACTCATTACAGAACAATGTCAAGGAAAACCCAACCTCATTTGATGCACCTAAAACAAAACAAACATTTTGCCACATGCAAAGACCATTCATTGGAGCTTAATGCATCGTCGACCATTATTGAGGACCAAGAAACAAAATTTAACACTCTAATGGATTAAATGAGGAACTTCCATCCTAAACTTGGATTGCATACATCCTAGTCTCGTTTCCACCCAATCGTTATATATTCCCATCAAGAAACACATTAAAACACTTATAATAGGCAACATGCCCTAGGTTACCACTGTCGCATGGTCTTCCTACTGCGCACTGTTGTGGAGGATGCTTCCATCTCTTTGGTCAAAATTTGTCCCAACATGCAACAACATGACCTTCTCTTCTTTCATATACCAACTTCATACCCTCTTGAATGTAGTGTAGGATGACGATGTCATCTAGATCTGGGTAATCTATGGAACCCATTATTTTCTTGCTAAGAAGTTAAAAAATTTGTGATCTTCTTGAAGATATGTGATGGCCAAACCCATTAACCTCCATATGACCATAAGTTCATTCACTTGGGATTCTTTCCACCACTGCTTCCACCTGGTTGGCGAGGGGAACCAAGTTGTTCTTGGCTAGTGCAATTTGTTGGAAAAAAATTTCCCTCTGGATAGGAGGGAAAAAAAAATAAATGAAAAATTAAATGTAGAAACACATATTGAATAAAAACTATGATCAACAAACAACACTACACGAAAAAATACTTCACATCATCGAGAGAAATTGCTACAAATGAACACACAAAACTATTGCAAATAATGATGTAAATTGGAATTCAAACTTTGTTTTCATTAACATAGACATAAAATTACATAATAGGAAGTCCTCCCTTCCATGGAAGTAGGGAGGCTGCGTAATGTTCAACACTCCTCTAACATAGTCAAACCCGACATGACACTCTCCAACCAAAAGATAAGCTCTCCACTCTCGTATGCAACTCTCATACAAAAACCCCTAACCCTGAGCCTAAGAGGAAATATTTTAATATTTTCATGAAAATGTCTATAACTGCCTTTTCCTCTACATTTTAGGGAATTTCAGTTTCATTTGATTTCCTTGACATTCACTAATAGAGTTTACAATTAATTTTGATAATCAACCCAAGTTTACACTTAGGCTCCAATAGGTGGGGATATGGAACTAGTGTATCCTTTTCTATCAAGGAGGGATATGGATTAGTAGTTGGCTTTCAAGGCCATCCTAAAGCTAACATCTGGAAAACCATTTGGAAAAGGACTTTGTGACAAAAAGCTTCCATCTTTTTATGGCTTCTTGTCCAAGACAAAACATTGATAGGGGATAGCTTGAAAAAGCATAATTATTCGGGACCATCTAAATGCTATTTATGTCACTCCTAAGAAAAGGAGATTGATGGAATATTCAGTATTTTCCCTATACTAGCCATCTATGGAGATCCTTGGAGACTAGTATGTACCATTCAAATTAAGACTGTACTAGTATCACTCTAACTATTGAGTATTGAAGACTCTAAATATTTCACAATCCCATCCTAAATAGAATATGGATCCTACTTCCCAGTTTCCTTCTTCCGGACTTGGAAATAATGCTTTAGCAAACACGTAAGATTGGGTTGTTGGTTGTTGGAGTTTTGTTGAGAAATTTTCTCAATAATATTTTCCTTGTTTGGAATCTATTGGATCTCATGAGCACTATTTTTGTGGCTTGTATTTTTTTTTTAAAGTAATATATGAATTGTTTTGAGTGAATTTGTCCACAATGTTTTCTCTTCTAATTTCTTGGTTGGTACCAGAGCCTATTTGAGCCTATCTCCTCTAGGGAGGGAACATAAAGATGTGAGAGTTGTGATGCTTGAGCCATTGTAAATAATTAGATTAGAATTATCATAGCATGATTTAGAGTGTGAGATCATATTTATTTATTTGTAAGATTTTTTTGTATCCCTATGTTTTGCATGGATCTGTGTATCTAGGTAGAGCATTGTTGCAGTGGTTTCTAGGTCTGCCTTTACCCACTACAGAGTTTGAATCATTATGTCCATGCTTTGGACTTTGTAGATTGAGGAGCTGCTACTATATATCGAGCTGGGATTGTTGCTTCCATTTCTGCTAGTATTTGTGGGATGTGCCTAGGAGGGGATAAGTTTGAAGGCCATTGCAGAGACCTTCATCCAGGAACTACTAAGTCGAGTGAGGCAACGTTCATTAGGGGAATTTTGAGGTCTAAAATGAGCCTTCTAAGAAAAATGTACAACCAAATTAAACTTTATAAGAACCAATAGGATTCAACATGATGATGTCAACCATGGGGGATGATTCACCATTTTTGGAGTAAAAAAGTAAAAAGAATAAAAAATAATAAAATTACTTTTTCAACTCATATATTCAACTTCTCTCCCTAAGATTTTACTCAAATTTCGAGTGGGAATACTCTCTGAATGAAAATTTTAACTCCTCATCCAAGGAGAACCCGTATTGCATACTTTCAATGGACCCTGCTACACGAAAAATGAGAAATACATGAAAAAATATGATTGCAATCATGTTTTCATGTATTTCTCATTTTTTGTGTAGCAGGGTCCATTGAAACTATGGAACATGGGTACTCCTTGGATGAGGAATCAAATTATTCATCCAATGAGTGTTTACGCTCAAAATTGAGTAAACCCATAGGGAGATAGGTTGAAAATATAGTTTTTTAATTTTTCCCTCTAAAATTTGATGATGTAATCTAATATTATTTTATTATTTCCACTACTTTTTTATAATTTCCTTAGGAGGCCCATTTTAGAACTCAAAATTTCCCTAATGGGTGACATGCCTCAAGAGTTTCGATGCGAAGTTTATGACGTAGGAAGAATCATTTCAACTCTTGAAATACCAAGGATGGATGTGGGAAGAATCATTTCAACTCTTGAAAACAATAAATAATGGATAATTTGTCATTTATTTTGTTGGAAATTTGTCTGGGAATGAAAACAAATCTAGATAGAAATGCAAAAAAGCTAGAATGTCCAATTAAGATCCATGCGATTAATGAACAAAATTCAAGAATTTGTGCTCGACATTTTCTTTTTTTACCTCCAGCATGGCCCACGGGGCACAAATCGCCAATAATATAATGTATCATATATAATTTGAAACTGTGGTTGGCTAGGATATGTCGTTATTCCTACAAAATTTCTTCGCATGTTACCTCTTCAGAGAAGTTGATCCGTAATTCATTTTTCTTTGGACACATGGATATTGAGTTACTAAAGAGACAAGTGGTAGGGTTGGGAAAGTGCTCAAGATTTGAAGCTCTATCGACATTTTGGTAGCGTCTACATTTTTTCTCATATAGTATGAAATTGAGGTGAAACACTGTGAGCTTGTATGGTGAAAATATTGGATGTTTCACGTAGGCTACAAATAAATTATTTCAGTTACTTCGATAATGGGATTTGCAGTTATGTTGTAGGTATTCACATCATTTTCATGTTTTTTTTTCTTTTTTTAAAATCTCTTTGGGGAAAAAATGCGAGATCAAACATATGGAAAATAAGATGGAGGTGTAGTTATATTATTATAAAAGTATTGGAATAGATTTGAGTGATTGTCTAGTTGTGTAGTAAAATTATATATATTTTCAATTTGTAAATTGAAAGAGAAGAACTAATTATTGAACAAAGGAATATAATTAAATTAGTGGTTCTCTATGTTCTACAATCTACAGAACTTATCGCTAAGGTAATTGCGTGAATCTATTATATACTAATGGATCTTGTTGTGCCTTGAGCTTCAAGAGAATTAACTATAGGTTATTGTTATAGACATATTTGGGCATTTCAACCCCAATATTATATGTTAATAAACTAGGGCTCATCAACCCCTAAAAGAGTTGTTTCATACCCTAAAAGAACATGGTCATCTAATTACATCATTCCCCAAAAGTTTCACCTAAAAAAACATCCAGAAATGGCCTAAACTAAACCATACTGGCTGCTACACTAGCCAGGTGCGATGCATACTGATTAGGCCTTCTACGGGGTGCGATAGGCGAGGATGGAAAAATGTCCAAGATAGTTTGCTAAGTGGATGCTCATGGGATCTTCTAGAAACTTCTCCTATGACACTTACCTCTCTGAATTCGCCCAGGGATGAGTAAGAGATCCAAGAAATCTTCAAGTGGAACCAAATGTAACAAGTGGAATGACACTAATCAAAACCCCAGAGATGACTCACACCCTTGCACACATCTATAAATGGATCCCTCATGTAAGAGATCTAGAGGCTGGAATTTGGTGAATTGCAAGGAAGTGTTGATAGTTTGTATTTGAGGAAAGAGCATTGTATTGTTGGTGTGATCTTGCTATTTCATGAGGTGAAGAGGGATTGATGCTGGGAGGATGATGTTAGATCAGAAAAATGGGTTGTAATTCTCCCTTCTATTTAATAAAGTTCTTCAATTTTTCTTCCATATAATTGTGCAATCGTGAATGTTATCATTTGTGAATGCTACTGTATGTTCATTATATATCTGATTCTGTAATGTTTATGATATAATAGATCAAGATGCTTTGATGGTTCTTTGTCACTGTGTTTCTATAGGTACTCTCCAAGTAGGATAAGTACGGGGAGAGAGATCACGCAAGGGATTAAGCGGAAGTTCCAGGTTGGTTCCATTGTCTTTCTCTTATCTATTATACATAGAAGAAATCGTGAATTGATTTAAACTGTTGTTTCTAGGGTAGATGCCAAACCTAGAGGGTTAGTCATTCGAAAAGACACTATTTTTCCCAGAAACAAAATGGTGACTCCACTAGGGATCAAATAGATATTTGTTTGTTGTTATTGTTTGTTTTATAAACTATAGATAGAGCCTGAAGTCAGCCAGGTAGCCTTCGAACTGCTCTTGCTCTGCAATTGCATAGTAGATGAATGCTGCCTTAGTCAATATTTGGTTTAGTTTATGAATTAAACATTTGACTTACAAGCATTCTAGATGCCCTTTTGGTAGCTCAGTAACCTCTCAAGACATTCCTCTATACTTTGCTCTTTACTATCCATCATAGCTAAGCTTAACTCACTGAAAACAACTGCTCATTTGAGCCAAAACCTTCTTCAGTTGTGCTCCCTGGCCCATCGCACAGTCTATCACTGTAAACTAGTATGCATCACACCTCCCAAGTGTGTAAACTACGATGCACCCCTATTTCTGTGAAGCCTAGGTGCGATGATTGACTGAACCTATTTCCATTCTAGAAATTGAGGGGTTTTGTCCTTGTTTTCAGTTTCATTTAGTTGTTCTGCTGCTTATGAACAATGCCTCCTTACTGAAGCCTGCTTGCATCACATAGATCAGCCTCCATTGATTAGGATTGGTAAATGTTTTTATGTATTTTTTCATCATTTACAATCCTTTGTCGAAAAGTTTCTTAAATCGATCTGTCGCTTTGGTACAAAAAGTGTCGTAACTGTCGTTTTGTGTCAAAAAGAGAAGTGTTGTTGATTCTTTCTTCCTTGAATAGTTGATTGAACTTTTAGTCATGTATTTGGTTTGATTTGTTGATATTCGAAGTGTCGAAAGCATTTTTTTCATTCAATATTGAAAAGTGTTGTTTAGTCTTCCTTTCTCTTTTGAAGAAGAAATTGTCAAAATGTCATTTTGAAAGAAATATTTCAGATCTTTGCTACATTTGGTTTTCGTTTTTGGCATTTTACATTAAGGAGAATGAAAAACAAATACATGCATTTGCATTTGCATTTAGTTTGTGTGCGAAATATGATTTAGGACAATGCACTAGTGTGTGCTCTTTTCTCTTTGTTTGAAAGAATTGTAATCTTCTTTCCCTAGTAGCTAGGATTTTCATTGATCAAAATAAACAACGATTGTTTATCATTGTAGATTCCATTTTTATGAATTTCAAATCAACATCATGCGGTGAACCATTGAAAGGAAAACTTTAAACAAGATCAACTTTAAAATAAATCTCAATGAACCTAACAATGCTTTGGAACTTAATGCAACACATCTAGAGGTCTAGGCTAGAGACATGTTCCGACGTCGTAAAAACTAGTAATGATCGTTTTCATCTAAGGTTGGGTGATTCCTCCTCCTTGATACGAAAAGTGCTAGCATGGACTTGTGCTCCTCGTACCATCATGTATATATTGGGAGACCACAATAGGCTTATATCCTTTATCCATAGGAAGCCGAGTCTGCTGCCCTATCGATCGCAATGCATTGAACACAACATTCATGAAGATTGACTGCCATACATAAGTCCTTGGTAATTTCTCTTTAATTTATCACCAATGTGTATATTGCAATTTTGCGATTGGCTTGGTAATCCCTCTAACTAGATTTTCCAGAGTAGTCACTTTCGTTCCTTTTCGAGTCTTTAAAATAAAAGGTCCATCTGAGCACTTGTCACTTCAGGCTCATTAAAAATCGAAGGGGACTAGTGTCATCTTTAGCTTTCTATCGACTCTTAAAAACTGAAAAAGCAAAGTTGTGTCAAAGAATCTTTAAAATTAATTGAATTTGGAATAACAACCTTGTTCCTTAGTTGATCTTAGGTTGATATATATGGAGACAAATCTGGGATCCACCAACAGGGGAATCCCTTTTGAGGGGAATCCTAGTCCCTATTCTTCTTGGGGAAATATTGGTGCTCCGTATATGGCCACATTGTCCCTTCTGGGAATTACAATTGGCCTGCTAGTATGGCTATTCTCAACCTTTGTGGTTCAAAATACTATGATTCCTCTGCAATTGAATCAGCCTCCAGTTGATATTGAAGCTGACCCTTCGACTTATTCTTCATTTGTTTCTCCCTCCCCTTCCTCCTCTTCGCTTGGTGAAAGTAGTGATGCTAGTAGCCAGGTGGCTGAGAAGAAGAAGAAAGGGAAGGAGAAGAAGAAGAAGCCAATTCAGCAAGGGGCAACCATGAATCATCTGGTGAAAATCCGCACATTAAAGGTCCCAAACCCAAATTTCCTGGCATAATTTGTAAAGGAAACCATTTTCATCGAGATTTTCCTCGCTTTCCTTGGATCTTGAGAGAATGGTCTCCTTGTTTGTACCATCAGGTGCTGTCAACCTCTGGTGATCATGTTGATAGCACACCATCAACTAGTAATAGTGAAGTTCATGGAGAGAAAGGAAAGGTCAAATTTCCATGTAGGTGATGTGAAGGTAATCATTCCCTTCACCGTTGTCCTTTTTTGGATGAAGCCAAAAGAGTTTTAGATAACCGTCCTATTTCACTGCAGCAACTTCCATCTGGCTACAGGAAACTCTCCCCTATTCCTTTACTAGTTGAAAAACTAACTGACTTAAATCAACTATCGGTCAAAACCATTCTCTCTGAAAGTGAATGTTATGTGTCCATGCCTGACCAAATCCAATAGGTTGAGGTGACAGTTGACCCATTTTTACTTTCAGAAGATCATACCCTTCCGGAAGAGAGTGAGAATGATACCGTTCAAATCCTTTTTGTTACTTCAGATTCTGATGAACTTGGGGGCAATCCACTTGTTCCTTCGCAACAGGAAGAAAATCACCCACTTCTCACAACTCAAGGGGTTAATTCACCCATTTATTCAGTAGCCCCTCCAAGTAGTCTAGTCACTTATTTTGATTGGAATCGACTAGCAAGATCCCACCTTCCTTCTTATGTACCTTTCTGGATCATAGTACAAGTTTACAAAATGATCATGTCTGGCGCTATCATAGATGAAGGTGCATCAGTGAGTATCCTTTCCTCAATTGCTTGGAAAGTGCTTGGTTCGTCATCGCTTATGTGTGTTACACAAAATTTGTTAGGATTTAACAAAGGAACCAGTCGAGCGTTAGGGATCCTTCATAAGTAACCGATCACTTTGGGAAGGAAAACCATTCATCTGAACATGATGGTAGTTGCAGGATTGTTAGATTACAATCTACTCCTTAGACGTGACTATGTTTATAACATGGAGGCTATTGTTTCAACACTCTTCCAAGTGATGTTTTTCCCACATGAAGGCAAGATTGTCACCATTGACCAGCTTTCATTTCTAGGCCCAAGCATAGCTCCAAGTCAATCATCATCCCAAAATGGTCCTTTTACATTAGCTATATCTCTTTAACCTTCATTCCATCCCCCTGATTTCCATCAATAGTCTAGTGAATGTAATGAAGCGTAGGGGGCATGCACCCTTGTCTATTCTGCGGACAAATCCAACTGAAAAGATAAGTTTCCCTGTAGGTTATGTGATTGATCTGATGCACTATTCACCTTTGTCTATTTTGCGGACGAAGCCAAGGAAGTGTTTTGTCTATTCTGTGGATGAAACCATCCTACCTAACCACAGTAATTTCCATATGGCTACTGGAGACTCTCCTTTTCATCATGCTGGGGGCATGCAAATCATTTTCAATTTTTAGTAGTTTTTGTTGTTTGTAACTTTTTAGTTTTGTCATTTTTAGTTTGCAGAAAAAAAAGAAACCAAAAACCGAGCATAGTTCCCCTATGGTTTAAGCTTGTTAAAAAATGAACCTAACTTTGGTAATTAACCTTTGTGATTCATATGCTATCAGCCTTTTGAGCCTTGGTTGTGTACCACCCATCACCTCCATTCTTTTGGCCGATCATACGCTTCCACTTGGTTGTTTACCCTTTTTGAGGAACAATTGTGATGAGTGATCTTGTTATCCAACCTCTTCATAGAAACCACCATGTTTTGAGAAGTTCCAAGCTTACCCGAAACTAGTTTCTACCCTAGACACCACTCGTTCCTCAAAACCGAGTCTCCTTTAAGCCCTTTTCAAACTCGTTAAATATGAAAAGATTGTCGAGCAATTGGCCTTTCCAGCTCTTTAAAGTGATTGGAAGTGCCATCCCTCCCATACATTTTAAATCTTTTTCGGACCTGAGGGATTATCTCACAAAAAAGTTCGAGCACTTGTCTTTTTCGGCTCGTTAAAATGATCGGAAAAGTCATGCCTTTTGTATTATTTTATCCTTTTTTAGACTTAAGGGATTAATCTACGAAAAAGAACTTCTGGATTTTTCTTTTCGTCCCTTTTAAAACTCTGTAAACATGAAAAGGATCGAGTTATTCTTGTCATTAAAGTCATTAAAACAATAGCAACAAACTTGTCCATTCTGGACAATACCGAGTTTCACTGTCGCTAAACAATTATAGAACAAGCATATGTTATCCTCCTTATGCTTGACAAAAATAAACAGGTACCGGTCAGCAATGATTGGGGAAAAAGGGAAAAAACTTGAAGAAATTTATGGTAGCAGGTTGCTCTTGAACATGACACTTTCACTCCATCACCATTATTGAGTCAGGTTGGGTTATTCCGTTCACTAGTCATCTCACCATTCATCTTCCACACCATCCATCTTTTGGGGTTAACACTACCAATCAATCTTAGTGTCGCCGAGATGTTCAAGAGAAGTCTTTCAGTTGAGAAACCACAATTCAGTTAATGCCTCATCCACTGCAATACCTTCAACCTTCATTTTTTCATGACCACCATTCCTGAACCTTGTGTCGTAAGATCGTTTTAACCTCCAGAAATAATTTGCTTCATTTAATGTTGTAGATGTGGGATACATCAAGACCCTCCTACGATGAGTCACTTCTTGTCAACATCAGTTCATTATCCAAGAAGTTGACTTAGAAACACCCCTTTTAGTGCTTTAAAGCTTGCATGCCTCAATGGCAAGTTTCTCACTTCCAGCAATAGGTTGACATCAATGGCCTTCGATTGAAAGATTTTGCGTGGTGTTCGACATCGGATCATATATTCACACCACGTGAATTGTATTGTAGTATCTTGAGGGTCATTATCATTATCGGTGATTCCTCTCGCGTCTATTAAAAACTCACATTATTGGCTGATAATCAGGTGATGTCTTTTCATGTTCGACTTCAGAACATCTCTTCACATGGATTGACTTGTACATCGGGTGAAGATTGAATGAGTTTGAAGACCCCAGATCTAGTTTCATCCATGCGGGCTGCGATATATTTAGGGATATAAAGGCATCAAATGTAGAAAGAAGCTGCACAGATGATCATCTGAGCCAAGGATGATGACTCTACATTTGAAGAATCACCAGTCTACACTTGCAGATGACTATCTGATCTATGTACATGAAATGAATTTATAAAGCTGAGCATGGGAATGCCTGCCTTAGCTAGATCATGAAAATTATATTATGATGATGTATTGTATTGTATCTTATACAGGTCACCTTCCAGTGCGAAACCTCAGATCCTCATGATAAAGAATTTTACTTGATATCAAGATTTACGACTTCATGCTTTAAGGGGAAACTGTTATAGACATATTTGGGCACTTCAACCCCAATCTTATATGTCAATAAAATAGGGCTCATCAACCCCTAAAAGATTTTTTTCATACCCTAAAAGAACATGGTCATCTGATTACATTATTCCCCAAACATTCCACCTAAAAAACCATCCAGAAATGGATTAAACTGAACCATACTGGCTGCTACACTGGCCAGGTGCGATGCATATTGAGTGGTACACTACTCAGGTGTGATGCATACTGATTAAGCGATCTATGGGGTGCAATGGGAGAGGATGGACAAACGTCTGAGACAATTTGCTAAGTGGATGCTCATGGGATCTTCTAGAAACTTCTCCTATGACACTTGCCTCTCTGAATTCGCCCAGGGATGGGTAAGAGATCCAAGAAATATGTGCAGAACCGTTGTCCTCATAGGATACTTGGCATGAGTACACCTGAGGAGACTTATTCTGGTAAGAAGCCTGATCTTTCTCATTTGAGGATTTTTGGTGCTAACGTTTACATGCATGTGACGAAGGATGCCAGAAAGAAGTTGGAGCCGACTGCAGAGGTTGGGATATTTGTGGGGTACACTGATACGCCCCACAACTATCGTGTGTATTTGCCAGACAGTGGTAAAACTGTTGTGCGACGGGATATAAAATTTCAGGAGGAGAAAGCCATGAAGTGTTCGCTTGAGAGGGAGCTACACTTGCATGCAGATGAGGAGCTATTAGTTCCTAAGGATGAGCTTCAGGACGTGGATCAGCCACAGGACGAGGTTCATGGAGTGGAAGAGACCACTCATGCAGCGCCAACCATCAGAGGGCGAAAGCGCTTGACAGAAGCTGAGCGACTGGCTCAAGATGCAGAGAAAGTTGTAGGACCACCTACAGCCCAACGCAGGCAGAGGCAGTCACCTGATCGGTACACTGGATACATGGCTCTTATGAGCAAGTGTGTTGTGACTGAGCCATCCTCTTTCGAGGAAGCTGTGGAGGATCCCGCATGGGTAGACGCCATGGTGGAAGAGTATGATTCTAATGTCAGAAACAGTGCATGGGAGATTGTTCCTAGACCAGAAGGGAAATCAGTGGTGGGTTCGAGATGGATCTACAAAGTTAAGCAGGTAGCTGACGGGAGTGTGGAGAAGTAAAAGGCAAGATTTGTTG
>APFE030144854.1:49506-145015 GCA_000404065.3 Pinus taeda | reverse complement strand
AGAATTCATCCTCTTCAAGGGGGCAACCTCCTTTACATTACATAAATGAACAATTCTTGGATGATTCAAATGACAAAACCTTCCTTCTATATATAGGAGTCTAAGGAGTCACAATATAACCCAGCCGACCTAACAATAATAATATGAAGCCACAATAGTAACATTAGTGGGCTTATATGGGGTACAATAGTAACAATATGGGCACTATGTGGGTACATCAATATAATAAGTGGGTTGTACTAATAACAATAAAGGTTACACTAGTAGTATAGGGGCCTAACATGCCCCTCTCCTTCAAAAAGCGTTGTCCTCAACGCTTGAGTAGTTCTTGATGCTTTTGTATAAAATTCTTGTCCTCCCATGTGGAATCTTCAGCGGGTAAGTTCTTCCACTTGAAGAGATACTCTGTAATTGATCGATTTCATAGCTGTCGGGTTCTTGTTTCTGTGACTTCTCCAAGTTCCCATATGATTTTTACTTCCTCTTCAATTTCTGGAAATATTGTTTGAATTGGGATCTTTTGCAACTTTTGAGTAAGTGGCCATACTTCTTTGTCCTTCTTCCATTCATCCCTTGCTTCGTTTATCCAATCTGGTTGGATAGTAGAAATCGCACACAACAATGCTTCCACATCCTCATCCTTTCTTGAGAGTGCATCTGCCACCACATTTTGCTTCCTTGTTTTGTAGATGATTTCAAATTCATAACCCCACATCTTTGTGACCCACTTTTGTTGCTCTTCAGAGGATAATCTTTGTTCTAAAAAGTATTTAAGGCTATCATGATCCGTTTTGACCTTGAAGTGTCTTCCCATTAGGTAGGGTCACCATTTCTTAAGTGCATGGAGTATTGCCAACATTTCCTTCTCATAAATAGCTTTGTGTAAAAACTTTCTCTTGATTGGACGACTTTCAAAAGAAATGGGTCTTTCATCTTGCATCAAAACAGCACCAATTCCATTTCCTGAAGCATCACATTCCACAATAAAGGTTTTTGTGAAGTCTGGTGTAGCTAAGACTGGTGCTTGGCACATTACCTCTTTAAGATGTTCAAAGGCCTTTGTTGTTGCTTCCGGAGACCATGAAAATGCATCTTTCTTCAATAATGTTGTTAGAGGTGCTGCTATTCTCCATAATTCTTAACAAACTTGTGATAATACCCTGTCAACCCGAGAAATCCTCGTAGATGCTTTATGGATGTGGGGATTTTCCATTCCTTAATGGCTTTAATTTTGCTAGGGTCTACCTTAACTCCTTCATGAGATACAATATGACCCAGATATTCCACCTCGTGGACTCCAAAGAAACATTTGGATCTTTTTGCATATAATTGTTTCTCAATCTCAATAGCTTAGCACCTATCAACATGTTCAACATGAATCCTTCCAAGACTTGCTGTAGATTTTTTAAAGTTTTATAATATCATCAAAATACTAACCACAAATTTCTATTGGGATGGTTTGCACAAATGGAAATCATTCAGACCCTTGAAAATGTTGAAGGTGCATTGGTAAGGCAAAAGGCATGACCAAAAATTCATAATGACCCTCATGAGTTCTAAATGTTGTTTTCGGAATGTTTTCAATCTTCATTCTGATTGATGATATCCTGAATGAAGATCCAACTTGGTGAAGTAAATTGATCCATGCAATTCATCCAGTAATTCATCAATGACAGGAATGGGAAACTTATCTTTAATAGTGAGCTTGTTGAGCTCCCTATAATCTGGACACATGCGCCATGATCCATACTTCTTGTGCACCAATACTACTGGAGCAGAGAAAGAACTTTGACTTGGTTGAATTATACCAGCCTCTAGCATTTCTGCAACCATATGTTCAATTTCACTCTTTTGGGCATAGGGATATCTGTACGGCCTGATGTTTGGAGGAACACTTCCTGGAATCAGATGAATAGCATGATCATGATCACGCATAGGTGGGAGACCTTTAGGAGTCTCAAATACCTTGGAATGATTGTCCAGGACTTTTTGGAGATCAGGAGAAATAGATGATTCTGATGTGGAAACATCTAGCGAACATAATTGTGCAATTACACCTCTTTGTTCCTTTTTTAGAAGCTTTGTCATACCATTAGAGTTGATTATCTTTCCTGGTTTCCCTGCAATACCCCTTAATTCAACTTCATTTCCTTCCGTAGAAAATTTGATGAAAAGTTCTTGAAAATTAAAAGCTATTGTACCCAAGGATTGTAGCCATTGGACTCCTAGTACAACATCAGCACCTCCCATTGGAATGGAAAGCATTGGCTAGTCAATACATATTCTCCCATGGAATGGCTGATAATTATGGCACTTTCCAAAGAAATTTATTGTTCCTCCATTTGCAATCATCACTTGACACTGCTGGTGCTAGAATATAGGAAGCAATTCAATTCTTTTGCCTACCTTACAATGAATAAAATTGGGGTGCTTCCTGAATCAATCAAAACATTAACTTTTTCTCTTGATTTGTCCTTCTATCTGAGGTTGAGGAGTGGTTAATTCCCGCAATTGCATTACAAGATATGGTCCGGATTTATTTGTTTCTTCAATCTAGGCTTTTTCTTCCTGGGAGTATATCCTCTTCTTTTGACCTTTCTTGCTCATTTTCTTCTTCCTCTTCACAAATCTGTGTAGAATAATTTCTTCTCAGCACACTTATGACCTTTAGTGTATTTGCTATCACAACTGTAACAAAGCCCTTTTGCTTCTTTTTTTTCCAATTGTTGTGGTGTCAACCTTATAGGTTGTGGAAGACTAGGGGCAACAACACTTCCATCTTTATAGTTGTGAGTGGTATGCTTCCTGGTTGCCATAATTTTGCTTTCCATTTTTCTTGCTAACCTGAATGCCTTCTCTAATGAATCAGGTTCCCAAAGGTGAACATCATGTGGGATATTATCCTTTAAAGACCCTATGAACACATCAATCCTATGCTCCTCTGGAATATCTTTTACCCTTATGTTCAATTTTTGGAACTCCTCAATGTGCTCCATTATTGAACCCTTTTGTTTGAGACTTATCAATTGGCTAAAAAAAGTGTTGCTTTTTGTATCCTCATAATGTGTTGTCAATTCTTCCGTAAAAATTATCCAAGTGATAATTTTTTTACGAGAGCAAAGCCATTGATACCATACAAACTGATTTGGTTCCAAATATAAAGTTGCAATACGTACCTTTTGTGTGTTTTGCACATTATTGAGATTGAAAAATTGCCCCATCTGTAATATCCATGTTGCGGGATCCCCATCAAAATTCCTCATATCGATTTTTCGAATATGGTGGGTCTTCAGTCTAACATTAGAGTCTATGAAATCATGATTAACATTTCTTTTGTTCTCATTGGGAGTTTCCTTTACTACCCTTTAACCATTAGTAAGAATTTCTTGTAGAAACTTTGTCAAATCTGTCTTCAAATCTTCCATGCCTGTCTTCAAATTTGTCTACAAATCTATCTTCAAATTGTCCATCTTAGCTTCCACGTCATTCATCTTAGCTTCTACATCTTTCTTTAAAAAATACATCTTAGCTTCTACACCTTTCTTTAAACCATCCATCTTAGCTTCCACATATTTCTTTAAACCATCCATCTTAGATTCTGTTAGATTTTGTGCAAGTGACACTTGTTGCACTTGGTCTCATAATTTTGATATATCAGGTTGCATTTCTTCCTCTTCTTCATGAGTCACGCTAGAGCTTTCAGGTTGCTTACTAGGTGTTTGCATTTTATTTCCTCGGGGTATCAATTACTGATAATAATGCTTTACTATGCCCTTTGAATTCTTTCAAACTATTTTTTCAAACCAAGCTTATGCAAAAATTTTAAAAAATACTACACACCTTTTTTCACTTTGTAGGAGCTTTATATTGAAACAGATGTATCTCTATAATTTTGGATCATCCAACTCTAAATTTGCAACCTGCAGTATCCCTCTATATCCTCTTTCCAATGCCACCAATCTGATCCAAATTGGATTCTCCAGGGAAGAGTTATGCCAAATCTCCCATAGTAACCTGATTATAGACAAGTTCAATAGAGCGAACTTGTACGACGTGCCACGAGTTACTGTTTTGACCTTTGGCTCTAAAAAATATATACAAGAAACTAAATTCCATCCTCTTTCTGTACCTTCTTATGAAATTTCAATCCGATGCTCAGAGAGAAAGTTATGATGATTTTCCCTAGGTCACCTGTTTGGAATGTAATTCAGGAGTCTGCAAAAAGACCAAATTTCTCAAATCATATCTCTGTAAATATAGTGCAAAAAGCTCTGAAATTTGGACCTGGAGTTCAATGTGACTTTGCCTCAAATGGGTTTTTTTTTTTTTTAGCTTATGAAACATCGCAAAAAAAAAGCTATAGCGAAAATTTGATGATGACCTATTTGGAGCAGCAAAACCCTAGAATCCAAAGCTCTGATACCAAATGTTATGAAACTAGCTTGCAAAAAGATAGAAAAGATAGATCAACACCTTACAATTCAGTCTCTTCGACGGGGAAACCTCCTTTACATTACATAAATGAACAATTCTTGGATGATTCAAATGACAAAACCTCCTTTCTATATATAGGAGTCTAAGGAGTCACAATATAACCCAACCAACCTAAAAATAATAATATAAAGCCACAAAAATAACAATAGAGGGATTCTATGGGGCACAATAATAATAATATGGGAAAAATAGGGGCACAACTATTAATAAGGAATACAAATACAATAGTAATGGGGTAATCACTAGTATTATAGGGACCTAACACCCTCAACCTTGGAGGCAATTTGCATGATCTTCCTAAACAACCAAAGAGGATCCTACCAAAGTTTGACCTTGATAATTCTATCACTCATGAACACCACATACATAAATTATATATAGCCTTTTGTCTAATGAATGTGTAGCTTGAGGATGTGGTATATTGGTTTTTTCCTTATACCTTCAAGAACAAAGAATCCACATAGTATTATAATCTACCTATTACTTCTATATCTAGTTTGGATTTCTTTAATAAGGTTTTGATCAGTGAATTTGGCGAGGATTAATCACAATCTATCCTTCTCAAAATAACTTATTGTAAGAAAGGAACCCTTTACTAACCTTGTGTAGTTTATCTAATTGTTGAAGTGAGACACCTTTTATGTGTCTCAAACAATTGATTTGTCTACAATATACTTAAAATTATCCCATATTTTCTTCAATGGATGTTTTAATATTCAGCAGAAAACTTTTCCTCCAATTACTATTATGGAAAAATCATATAGGTAAAAAGTCATATGATGTAAATGCATGGACAATCCCAATTTTTATGTTTATTTCTTCTTTTCTTAATCTATCTTTCAACATTTAGTTATTTTACAATAGTTTTGTTTTTGTAATTAAATAGCTTTATTTGAATTTTCATGCTTCTTGTTGTGACAATCAATCAATATTTCATTGAGTTCAAAAAACCAAGCATGATTGTTGGGAAATAATACAGATGGGTCTCTTATCCAAAATGGTTTGAGGTCTTATTAGAACCTCATACCAGAGATAACCATTGTGACTGTTACAAGGTCACTTATCCCTATCAATAATTAATTTGGAGCTAGAAGGGGGGACTAGCTGCATGGCTAGCAAGAATTCTCATTCATACCATTCAACCATTCTCAATGAGGAAAATCTCTCCCAACAACCACATATTCCTTTTACCTATACTAAGCATATTGACAAGGAAACCAATTACAAAAATGTTCCATGTAATGAACGATTATGTTATGTCACTTCCTTTAAGGTTAATTCCCTGAGATGTATTACTTGTTCTTATGCTAAGAAAATAAGAATACTCCTTGTAACCCTTTTTCTCCCTAGGAAAAGGGATATCAGAAGACTAGTGACCAAAGAGAATGTTTTAGCTCACTCTGTCAAAGATACTATTGAGCATGCTTTTAAAATAATTCCCTGGTCCTTTTCATTATATAATTGTAACTCCATCTAGTTATCTACCCTCTACACATATACAATACAATATTGATGGTGAAATTGTTCATATTGATCACAACAAATATTCTTATGATTCTGAATACAAATCAAATTAGGACAACATAATAGGTATAATAGCTTGTAATCCCCAACCAAAATGGATGTCCCAAGGTGCCCTCAACCTTGGAGGAAATTTGCATGATCTTCCTAAACAACCAAAGAGGATCCTACCAAAGTTTGATCATGATAATTCTATCATTCCTGAACACCACATACATAAATTATATATAGCCTTTTGTCTAATGAATGTGTAGCTTGAGGATGTGGTATATATGTTTTTTCCTTATACCTCCGAGAACAAAGCATCCACATAGTATTATAATCTACCTA
The DNA here is from genome assembly GCA_000404065.3 of Pinus taeda. Classification (NCBI taxonomy): domain Eukaryota; kingdom Viridiplantae; phylum Streptophyta; class Pinopsida; order Pinales; family Pinaceae; genus Pinus; species Pinus taeda. The sequence goes on along the minus strand of APFE030144854.1, from coordinate 138,670 downwards.
TTACTTCTATATCCAGTTGGGATTCCTTTAATAAGGTTTTGGTTAGCGAACTTGGTGAGCATTAATCATGATCTATCCTTCTCAAATAACTTATTGTAAGCAAGGAACCCTTTACTAACCCTGTGTAGTTTATCTCGTTGTTAAAGTGAAACACCTTGTATGTGTCTCAAACAATTGATTTGTCTACAATATGCTCAAAATTATCCCACATTTCCTTCAATGGATGTGTGAATATTCAATGGTAAATTTTTTGTCCAATTATCATTATGGCATAATCATATAGGAACAAATTCATATGATGTAAATGCAAAAATAATCCCAATTTTTATGTTTATTTCTTCTTGTCTTAATCTATCTTTGAACATTTAGTTAGTTTGCAATAGTTTTATTTCTGCAGTTTGATAGCTTTATTTCAATTTTCATGCTCCTTGTTGTGACAATCAATCAATATTTCATAGAATTAAACAAACCAAGCATGGTTGTTGGGAAAGAATATAGATGGGTCTCTTATCCAAAATGGTGTGAGGTCTTATTAGAACCTCAAACCAAAGGTAACCATTGTGATTCTTACGGGGTCACTTATCCCTATCAATAATTAATTTGGAACTAGAAGGGGGGACTAATTGATTCAATAGCAAGAATTCTCATTCATACTATGCAAGAATTCCCGATGAAGAAAATCTCTCCCAACATCCACAAACTCCTTTTACCTATACTAAGCATATTGAAAAGGAAACCAATTACAAAGATATTCCATGTAATGAACCATTATGTTATGTCACTTCCACTAAGGTTAATTCCTTTAGGCATATTACTCTTTCTTATGCTAAGAAAATAGGAAGACTCCTTGTAGCCCTTTCTCTCCCTAGGAAAAGAGATATCAGAAGACTAGTGACCAAAGAGAATGTTTTAGCTGACTCTGTCAAAGATATTATTGAGCATGCTTTTAAAATAAATCCCTTGTCCTTTTGATTATATAAATGTAACTCCATATAGTTATCTACCTTCTACACATATACAATATAATATTGATGGTGAAATTGATCATATTGATCATAAAAATTATTCCTATGAATCTAAATACAAATCAAATTAGGAAAAGTAACTAGCTATAATGGCTTATAATCCCCAATCTAAATGGATGTCCCAAGGTGTCGTCAACCTTGGAGGCAATTTACATCACCTTCCTAAACAACCAAAGAGGATCCTACCAAAGTTTGATCTTGATAATTCTGTCACTCCTAAAAACCATATATAGAAATTGTATATAGCCTTTTGTATGATGAATGTGTAGCTTGAGGATGTGGTATACAGGTTTTCTCCTTATACCTCTGAGAACAAAGTATCCACATAGTATTATAAACTACCTATTACTTCTACATCTAGTTGGGATTCTTTTAATAAGGTTTTGGTCAGCGAATTTGGTTAGGATTAATTACCATCTATCCTTTTCAAATAACTTATTGTAAGCAAGGAACGCTTTACTAACCCTATGTAGTATATCCTATTGTTGAAGTGACACACCTTGTATGTGTCTCAAACAATTGAATTGTCTACAATATACTCAAAATTATCCCACATTTCCTTCAATGGATGTGTGAATATTCAGCAACAAAATTTTCCTCAAATTACCATTATGGCATAATCGTATAGGAACAAAGTCATATGATGTAAATGCACAGAAAATCCCAATTTTTTTGTTTATTTCTTCTTTTCTTAATCTATTTTTAAACATTTAATTAGTTTGCAATAGTTTTATTTCTGCAGTTAGATAGCTTTATTTGAATTTTCATTCTCTTTGTTGCGACAATCAGTCAATATTTTATAGAATTCAACAAACCAAGCATGGTTGTTGAGAAAGAATACAGATGGGTCTCTTATCCAAAATGGTATGAGGTCTTATTAGAACCTCATACCAGAGATAACCATTGTGACTGTTACAGGGTCACTTATCCCTATCAATAATTAATTTGGAACTAGAAGGGGGGGCTAATTGCATGGCTAGCAAGAATTATCATTCATACTATGCAAGCATTCCCGATGAAGAAAATCTCCCCCAACATCCACATATTCCTTTTACCTATACTAAGAATATTGACAAGGAAACCAGTTACAAAGATGTGCCCTGTAATGAAACATATGTTATGTCACTTGCACTAAGGTTAATTCCCTTAGGTGTATTACTCGTTCTTATGCTAAGAAAATAGGAAGACTCCTTGTAGCCCTTTTTCTCCCTAGGAAAAGTGATATCAAAAGAATAGTGACCAAAGATAATGTTTTAGCTGACTCTGTCAAAGATATTATTGAGCATGCTTTTAAAATAAATCCCTAGTCATCTTTATTATATAGTTGTAACTCCATCTAGCTCTCTACCCTCTACACACATACAATACGATATTGATGGTGAAATTGGTCATATTGATCATAACAAATATTCCTATCATTCAAGAGTAAGCATGAAATTAGATGATTTTGGCATTGATTCGATCAAGTCAATTTAGTCAACCAATTGTGAGAATTGAGCAAGGGAGAGATTTGAGTAGAATGAGGGAGAAATGTCAGCAAAATGGAGGAATATTCACAGAGGGGAGGACTCCTTTTTGTCCATACTAACAACTTTGGTAGGGTGAACAAGAGGTTTCGAAGAAACAAATGTTATTTCTTTCTATTGGCATTAGGAAGCTGCCTGTCGGGTGAATGACCTTCACTCTTCAGCCACTCCTCCATCCATACCTAAGACTTGTGCCTATCGGTCCCCTTGTTATATGTATAATTTGCGTAATTGGAGAATCCTCTACCTCTACCTCCCTATGCTTTTGTGTTTGATGCTCTCACTTGAGAAAAAACATAAATACATGTAAATCCATAAATTAAACACAACTAATATGTGATTCCAAAGGCTCAAATGGTGAACTAGCCTATCTCTTCTATGATTCCCAAGACTCAAATGGTGAATTAGCTTGTCCCTTCTATGATTCCAAATCCTTGAATTGTGAGTTAGTCCGCCTCTTCAAAAGCCTCCAAGTCCTTTCCAATTTATTCTATCCTTGCCAGAGATTCTAATTATATATAAACTTTCACATTCCCTAGAAATCTCTAACCATATATGGATTTCCCTCAAAATATATCAAAACCCTCTCACCAACCCCCTCCAAGCCCTCCCGCCAACTGCGCCAAACAAGCGAACCCTCCAAACCATCCTACCAATCGCGCCATTTTCATGAACAGATTATCCAAAGCCCCCAAACCCTCCTGCCAATGGCAACAATTTGGTGCCAAACGAGCCATCTTCATGAATGGATTACTTATTTTCATGGAATTTAGAACCAAGGTCAACATTTTCATGGAAACATGGTCCCTAGTAAATTTTCATAGGTAATTGGGTAATTGGTTTTCGTTCCTGTGCATTTCTGGGCTTTCCTCCTGACCTTTCCTCGTGGCTAGTTTTCCACTCTCCCTCGGTCATTGTAATCCATGTTTGGGCTTGGTCATTGCAGTGGGTCGAATGGGTCAAATTTTTTATTGTATTCACTTTGCACAGTCGAATGGGTTGAATTTTTAATTGTATGCACTTTGCACTGTATTTCTGTTTTTAATTGTGTGGACTTTGAATTTTGGTTTTAATTGTATGTGCTTTGTTTTTAATTGTATAGATTGTATGTTTTCGTTGCCTTGCTTTTAATTTTATTTAGAGTTTATTATGTTTTTTGTTATTTTCATTTTAAATTGTTATTTTGTTTTTATTTGATTTACAGTTAAATAAGTTTATTAGAATTTTGTTATTATTTAAATTTAATTAATATTATTATCACTTTAAATTTTCTTGTTATCAATTATCTATATTTAAAAACAATTATTAAAAAATAATTTAAATATTAATAAAATCTTATACTAAAAAAAATTAACAAAATTAAATTATTAATCAATCTTCATATAGGTTCACATACTATTAAAAATTTAACAAAGATTTATATACCATTAAAAATTTAAAAAAAAAAATTAGGCCAAAAACATTTAACTATCAGTGACGGAGCTCTGTAGTGATATCTGGGGACCGCAAAATTGTTACATTGTTCTGCACACATGGACACTAGAGGGGGCCCTCCCCCTACCCTCACTCCTGAGATCAATGCCTTCAAATGTATGGCAGCCTCCCACAGCAAGAGGAAAGCAAACTTGAATCTACAGAAGTTTGTAAAGAAAGTCGAATCCATCCCCTCCGTTGAACTGCCTGTGGAATGCTCGTGCTAGACTACACTGAACCTAATAGAACACGAGCTCATTGGTCAATTTATAAGCCTCTGGCCCTCTCCCAAAGCTATAGATGGATGGGTCCAGTGAAACTGGATGCCCCTTGTCTCTGAAGGAATCTGAAATCATCTAGTAGGCAGAGGTTATTATGTTTTTGTCTTCAACTCAGCTTAAGATCGAGATATTATTTTCCGAAATGGTCCATATTTCATGGGCCCCCAAAGGCTCTATCTAAATAAATGGACACCGGACTTTGATCCTTCCCAAGATATTCCTTCAACCATTCTTTTTTGCGTAAGGTTACCCCACCTCCCTCTTCATTGCTGGAACCGGAAATCTATGGAAACCATCATGAACAAACTAGGTAAATACATTAATATGGCTAAAAGGAGAGAACAATATGTGTGTTCTAGAATATGCGTTGAAGTCGACTTGGAGATAGGGTTGCCTGAGGTGATCAAGCTAACTGTACCTGGCTGGTCTCACATACAAGAACTCGACTATGAACAACTCCCCTTCAAGTGCCGACATTGTAATGGCTATGGTCATTTCACTTGAAAATGTAAGAAGAAAACTGAGGAAGAATCCGAAAAATAGAAGGGTGAATAGTGGACAAAAGCCCGAAAAGCAGGCACATCCAAGCAGAGCAACAGAGAAAAAGGGAAAGGAGGGAATACAGAGACTAGAGGACCCTCTGCTCGGAAGAGACTACCTGAAGCTCATGCCATAGCAAATGCCAGCGCTTCAACACATCCTTTTGATGTTCTAAACCCTCTAGAAGATAAGAACCACCCAGATCTTGAAGAGGGAGAGGTATAGTAACATATTGAACAGATATCAAATGCAGAAATAAACTCGGGATCTCAGGAACAAATTGGAGCAACCACTTCTAAAATCCCTTATGTAGATGAAACCATGTAGGAAACCTATGGCTCTCCAATAGCAACCATATCCCCCCTCTCTTAGAAATGATCAAAAAGAAAAAGTTTTTAGACAACTCTAGTTCTTCTGAAGAAGAATATTTTGAGCGATCTACTAAAAAGGCAGGAAGGAAGTCTCGTAAGGAGATCAGAGAAGAAGAGGTGGAGAGATTAAAGATGCAGGGTAGTCAGTCTACAATCAAAACTTCATTAGGAAGAAACATGAGGGCTTGACCCACAAAGGGAGGCCCTACTCCTTCCTTCCTCAGTAGATAATGTAGATTGTCTCTTCGAATCATAGGGGTTTGGCGAACCCATTGAAAGCTAGAGATGTAAAAGAACTATCAAGAATGGAACCCTTGGATATCCTCCCACTCCAAGAGACAAAGATAGAAGAGGATGCTCTTATATCCTTAAGTTGAATCAAGTGGAATAAGAGCTTAGGAAAGGTGGTCAGCGCCCAAGGTACTTCAAGGGGTCTTGCAACCTTATGGTTAGAGGATATGTTTCAGCTAAAGAGCTCCTTCATAACCCAACACTCGATATACACAGAACTTCAACATCTTCCAAGTAATATTTCTTTGTGGATGAATCTCTCCTCCTAGGATGGGCCTCGATTAAGATAGCAAGGGCTTTCAATGAAATTCTTCAACACTTCTGCCTAATTTCAGGAGCCTTGATCAACAAAAGAAAAAGTGTTGTTTACAGTTGGAATGTAGGTCATCTGGCTATCCTTTGAATAGCTTGCTCCTTAGGATTCCTTGGGCATGACAAATGGGAAAATATAAAATATCTAGGACTTCCCCTAACCTTGGGACCAAGCCCTTCTTCCCTTTGGATCAAAGTAATAACCAAGATAAAAGCAAAAATAGCATATTGGGGAGGCCAATGGCTAACAAAGATTGGGAAGCTAGTTTCGATAAACACAATCCTCTCCGCCCTCCCCATCTTCTAGTCTTCCCTCCTGCGAGTGCCCAAGTCTATCACAGAACAGATCACCAAGCTCCTTTGAGACTTTCTAGGGAACGAGGGTAAGGGAAATCAGAGCAAGTTACATCTAGTAAGATGAGATATCCTTAAAAGACCACTCCAGGAAGGTGGGTTACAGATTTGGAATCCAGACCTAGAAAATTTGAATCTAGGTGGAAAAATCATATGGAAACTATATGCAGAAAAACAACATCATATCAGCAAGATTATTTGGATGAAATACCTAAAGGGAGGCTCCTTGAGAAACCTCACAACAATATCTACTCCCATAGGAACAAAGATTTGGAATTTAAGTAGAAGATGCATTGATCCCTTACAGCAACATTTATACGGAATCCCAAGCAATGACCTGAGAACCTTACTATGGGAGGATACTATTCAAGTAGATGCCCCTTTGGCCTCTCTAAATTCCTACAACAAGATAAATATTTGGCTAGTGAACAAAGGTCTCCTCTAGATTGCAAACATTTGCTCTTGGGATAGCAAATGGAATTAGGTAGGATGGACTTTTCCAAAGGTCCCAAAACGTCTCCATGCTCAAAAAAACTTGTTGTATACAGCTCTCTCTGGCCTCGCCCCTGTTCACCACTTATCCATACCCCATTACTGACATCGATGTTGTAGAAATATGTTTGGTCCCCCTTTATCCTACCAATGGGAATTTCTTCACATGGTTACTCATGCACTAACAAGTGAAAATATGAATATAAGAGGATTCCAAAGCCCCTTTAGGTGTTGCTTATGCAACTCTACTGCTAAAACCTCAAATCACTTGTTGGTTGACTATTGTTAAACACACACACAGTAGCAACAGAATATGAAAGACAAAACATGAGAGTACATTTTTTATTAACAAATGATATACATTTATAGTACAGTATGTGACCGTTTGGTTCGACATCCCAAGGTCTCTTGGACTTCCTTAATCTATTCCGCTTCCACACTAACACATAGAGGATTAGGTGTCTGACATTCCCCCCCTTAATCTGAAGGGTTATGTATGAGTCCAAGAAGAGAGTTGTAATAAAAAATGTGAAAAAATGCATGGTAGCACTAGGTTGAATGTGCTCTCTAAAATGTTGGTATAAATGGTAGTGGTTTAAGGATGACCACCAACACTGGAACACTTAGTGTAGTTCCTAGAACTCTTCCAATTCTGGCATGAAGCTCAAGTCTTCTACTAGAGGAAGTGTTCTTGATGTTTTGAAGAGGGAAACCTTCAACCATGAAATGGAGGTCTCAACCCACATAAAAGGGAGAACTTCGGCCTAAAAAGGAAAGTCTCAACCTGTGATGTTTTAAGGATGAGCAACAACTCTAGAATGCTTAATGTAATTCATGGAACTCTTCCAACATTGGTAAGAAGTTGAAGTCTTCTGCTAGAGGAAGTGTCCCCAATTCTATTCCTATAATTCTTTCAAAATTGGCAAGAACCTGAAGTCTTCTACTAGAGGAAGTGTCTCAAATTCTATTCTTGGAATTCTTCTGAAACTGGCAAGAAGCTGAAGTCTTCTGCTAGAGGAAGTGTCCCAAATTATGAACTGAAGGCATGCTCAGGGGCGTCTTTGTCTCTGGCTACAACTCTGAAACTGGTCTGGCAGGTTGTGGCTCGGGCTCACTTGATGTGACTTTGAAGCTTGTAGATGACCATCATTTCCCCCCTATCAACTACAAGGTGAGATGATGGAGAAAACTTAACTACAAGACTATTCAATATTCTTGAACAAGTTCTAACATGTGACTGAAATATCTTCTTGGCTATTGATGCCTATTGCTAAGAAGTGATCCATCCAAGATGAATCTTTGTTCTTGCAGGAGGTTTTTTTTTAAGCATCTATTTCAAGAATGATTAGTTTTATGACAGTGCTTACATGGATGAAGACCAAAACAATGATCTTTCAGATGGCCAACTCGGTCACAGTGTTGGCATTTCACAATATGTTGTTGTTGCTATCGATGTGGAAGAGACGCAAAATCTGGAATAGTTGGAGGTGAATTGTCATGAAGATCAAGTGAAGATGGACCACCCTGAAGATATTCAACACTTTGAAACTAAATGGGCTTTGAGTAATTGGGAATATGAAAGGACACGTCCTTGTCATATCCAAGACTAGTTCTTTGCTTGTTGTGGACAAGCTATTCCCAAGGTCTGATGATGGGCTTGGGAAGTGCAAACTGAACTTTTTCATCTGCATGTACAACTTCTGCTTTATGGGAGTCTGTTTCAATCTTCTGAACAAAAACAGGTTCAGAATGACTCCTCTATTTTAATTCTTCTTGTTGTAGCTGAGGTTTGAGCTACAAAAAATCAATTTTCTCTTGTGAATTTTGTAGATAGACCTGAATGTCTGTGAGAGAAACTTTTCTAACTTTTAATGTATCATGAGTAGTACACAATATCAAAGTTTTGATGAACTCTAATACTTCATTGATACTGGCCATTTTTTTTCCAATGCTAGAATTACACCTTAAAAATTGATCACAACTACTACTCAATGCAGAGAAAGTAATGCACACTCACAGTACACAACAATATCCTTTATAAATGTGTAGAAAATGATCAGTGTGCAACCAGCAAGCACCAACTACAATCCATTACATAAAAATAAGAGTTTACTCATGACCAACACTATGTTTTGACAATACAACCGACTAAACTTTCCTCCACAAAAGACTACTTTTATTTTTCAAAACAATCATTGCCTTTATACAACCCACCAAACTCTTATGCAATAGTCGAAGTAACAAGGAATCAATGAATATATATGTAGATTGTGTTTGTATCCCTTCGACCTCTAAATCTACAAGTTGTTTGTATTTCACATGACACACAAGCACCACAAAATTATGTTAATTGAAAATACTGCAAGTATACAAACTTTAAGCCTTCTGTAATGTCTTGAAGCATACTAGGAAGCAACTTAAGTATTCATTCAACACTATAATTCCTTCTTTCCCAAAATTTTCAAGGAGCTAACAAACTAAACAATGGAGATTGGTTCTTATTGAAAACTTTTATATCTCAACACCTGTTGCAAACAAAAATTCAAAAATATCAGTATGTGTTCCTACTGGAAAATCCTTTTATTTGTTGAATTCACTCTTTGAATGGCATAAATTTGTTCAAACTTAGAACCACTCCTACAACTGTGACTCTTCTACTGACATAAATTTGTCTTCAATGCACATATAAAATTTATTGAATCCAAATCACATATTTCACTCCAAAGTATGGCTAGCGCACATATAGTCATATAATCTCAATTGATCCAATGTATGCCATCTTATGAATCAAGAACATATATGTAATTAAAGGCATATATGTTTACCACATTCAATTCAATATATATCATTGAGAACACACATAACCAATTCAATGCTTTGAATTGACCAGTGTCAACAAACAATGCATAAATATATAGTTTCAAAGAACACCTAGGTCCCACAACAGACACACAAAGAATGAGACAATATGATATATATGGACAATGTTATACTTATGGACAGTGTTCAATAGCATATATAACTAGAAAGTTAATGTATATAACCTGGAGCAGCCTTCTTTGTAGTTGGCTTCTTTGCTGGGGCAGCTAGTTTAGACCAATAAATCACTTCATAATATTGGTCCTTTAGTGAGGTAGGTTCAGCTTCACACTCAAAATTTTATTTGGCTCTCAATAATGATAGAATCTCGTCCCTTCAGCTAGAAACTCGACTCAGAACTAAGATGATTCTTCCCATGATAAGGGTAATGTCGTTTGTCCTTTGTTCTCAGAGAACCACGTCCAAACTATAGCAAATATCTCTATTCTCAAGCTTCAACCAACAGAATATGAAGGGAACTCATTCTCTTTGTAGTTGTGGCTGTGGCTCAATTGTGGCTTGAGTCTTCTACCTTATAAGTCTTTGAAAAATCCCTACGAGTCAACAATGTCAAAATATATGTTGGAAGGATGACCTGTCATCTAAATTCTCTAAAAATTAGGTTGCGAGGACAACGTCTTGCAGTTTACTGCCATCATTTTATTTTGTATCAAGTCACATCGGGCTTCAATCAAGTTTTCGTATTAAAATGACTACTATGGGGGAGATAGATATCAACAATCCCAGACATCATTCACGGATCTAGCTCGACCGACAGCATTAAAGTTCATTTAGTCCTCAGTTCCCATCACATGATTCTTCCTCTTTACTATGGAGAATTTCGTATTCCAACCTGTGAATATTATTAAAATCAACTGGAAATCCTTTGCATGCACAGGCTTCTACATGATTGTAATACACAAGAACCCATGCACAGAGAACTGATTAGAACTTAACCAATAAATTATACACACAGATTATAAATTATACAACACGTCAATAAAATCAAACTTAAATATCATATTTCGAATGCTCTAATGTTTCGGATGCTCCACTGTTTCATGCGAGCTCCCAAGAGGAAATACCTTTTCCTTGACTATGCATACTCAGGCATTTATGGTGCAAGACTATGAGCCTTCAAGGCTTTACTACCAGTGACACTCTTTGCAAGACTTTACTCTACAATAAAAATAGCACAATACTTTTGACATTTTCTTTGCAAAATCAGATAGTGATTATGGAGATGCCCTCTCAGCCTTTACCATAGGCATTTTATGTACCATGTTCTATGTATATGGGACTTTCAATAGGTTATTATGGCCTCTAGATGTTGTACAACATAGTTAGCTCTAGGTCGAGCTCGATTCACTTCATCACCTGTATTCAGAAACTCAGCAGCGGTTACAATGGTTCCCCCAGTTACTGCTGCTTGAACAACACAATCATGCCGAGGGTTGGACTAGGTGAGAGACAATGCAATGCTAGCACGTACATTCTAGAGAAACTATCGCTCAGCATATGCAATGTTAAACACCAAATGCAGACTTCTCTGGTCCGACCTACGGGATAGAATTGTTGGTGCCTACGGTAGTGATGGTGAACACCAGCGATATCACTGAGCATAATAGTTGGAGGGCAGACTATTCAGAAAGAATAAAACATATACTGACACCATCTGTATGGAGTAGGCTTCAGGAAACGTATACTAACACCACAATTTTTACTACAACATATTATATGGGTAACTGAACTAGTATGGGCAGCGTATTATATTATACCATGTCAGAGCAGAGCAGAGGAGCAGCACTTTTATATGTAGTTGAATAATAGATAGAGAGCGATGTTTTGTATGCAAGGTAGAACATAGGAAGAATAGGGAGTTACAAAGCAAAGGGAAGCCAAAAATGGTGTTGGAGAAATGACAGAGGTTGCAGCTAGAATTTAGCTAAGAAAATATTCATAAAATGCAGAACCAATGGCAAAAATGACCTGCACAGAAAGGCCATAAAACTAATGGCCCAAATATGAGCAGGGCAGGATATCGCCCACTATGATACCACGTTAAAAACGCACATGGCAGCAACAGAATATGAAAGATAAAACATGAGATTACATTTTTTATTAGCAAATGATATACATTTATAGTACATTATGTGACCATTGGGTTCCACATCCCAAGGTCTCTTGGACTTCCTTAGTCTATTCCACTTCCACACTAACCCATAGAGGATTAGGTATCCAACAACTATGACTTCACACAAGCAGTATGGAATTTGGTCCTTCATAGCCTCAGTTTTCCCTCCCCTCCCAGACATCTATTTTTTCTCTTTACATCTCCTGGATAGACCAAAATATTGAGAAAAAATCCAAAAACATAGCCATGAACAACATCTAGCAAGCTATTCGAAAATGCCTTTGGTGGAAAGTGTGGTTGGCTAGAAACGACTATGTTTTCAACAATAGGCTTCTGAATCCAATGGTGGTGGCGGCCAAGTGAAAGCCCTCCTACTAGAAACTACAAGTAAAACTTCTCTGCCTCCTCTTTACCTTCAAAAGCTTCTGTATGGCTGGGATCCTATCCAACCGGTGAGAGGAATGAAATAGTCAACAAGTCGTTGAATGCTCTAACTTGAAGCTTGTGACTCACTAAAGGTGACTTTCACTCGTGGTGGCAGCGGTCCTCAAAAGCCACGATCTTCTTCGATGGAGCATCCAAGAGGAATCCAGGAATTGCAGGTGCATGGGGTTTGATTCTTTCGCTAGATAGATCGAGTGAAACTGGCTTTATTTGGGGCCTAGGCACTAGCCCGAAAAACCAAGCAGAGAGTTGCAGTCTCTTAGATGCAACACTGCATTTACACCAAACTCTAGCACCTTCATAGTAATATTACCTTTGCTCTATTTAATCCTTATGTACCTATCTTCTATGTAGAAAAGAAAGCCTGTTGGAAAACCCTGTCCGACTTCCTTGAAGCCTACATCCTCAAGAATATAATTCTAGCGGGATACTTCAATCTAATCCTTGACCCAAAGGAAAAAAGGGGAGGAACTAGCAGTAGGAACCACTTCATTCCCATTATGGAAGATCTAATTCAGCAATGGGATTTACTGGAATTCAAGCCAAAAGCAGGGCTTTACACTTGGACAAATAACAGAATTAGGGCGGAGCACATTTCAGCCCAGTTGAATAGATTCCTTCTTCAAAGCATCTTCCTCTCTGAAAAGAAGATCATAGCCAAAAAAAAATATGCCAAAGTTGACTTCAGATCATAAACCCATTCTTCTACTGCTGAAAGAAGAGGAAAATTTGGGGCCAATACCCTTCTGGTTCAGCCCTATTTGGGCAGATAGAGAGGGTTTATGGATATAGCTAAGAAGGCATGGTCCATCCATGTTCTTGTATCGTCGAGCTATGTCTGGAAGAAAAATCTAAAGGCCACCAAAACAGCTTTGAAATAATGGATAAAAAAGCCCACAGACCCCCCCACTAGTCATAGAAAACAAAATATTCAACAGATGCATGATTTTGAAATGGGTCTGGAGCTGCAATACATTATTTGCTCAGAAATTCAGAACAAGAAAGATCTCCAAACTAGCTCTTTCCGATCATTCACAGAGAAGGAAGAATCGTTGAGGCTCAAATCTTGCAATCTATGGCTTATGTCTAGAGACACAAATTCAGCCTTCCTCCACAAGAAAATTTGAACTCAACTCTCTAGAAACCACATTGTTGAAATAACCTCACCTGATGGGGCTATTCTCAAAGGCACAACTCTGATAAACAAGGATGCAACCTCTCACTTCCATCAGATCTACAAAGAAGAAAAGTGTGGATGATGAAGAGGAATTCAAGACTTCCTCAAGCACATTCCATGACTAGTTAATGAGCATAACTCATTACTCCTAAATCCCTTCACTGAAGATGAAATCAGCAATGTCATATGGAAGATGGAACCAGACAAAGCTCCAGGACCTGATGGGTTCTCCATCCATTTTTATAGAATCTATTGGGACATCATCAAGGATGACTTACACTGAATGATCAAAGGCTTCCTTCAAAAAGCCAAAGTGGGAGGAAGCACAAACTCCACTTTCCTAGCACTAATACCAAAAGAATCGAACCTGGTGGCATTCGACCAATTTAGGTCAATCTTGCTATTTAATGTGTCCTACAAAATCCTCACCAAGTTACTTGCACATAGAAAGAAGCCACTGCTGGAAAATCCCATCTCTCTTAAGCAAGGTGGGTTTGTGAAAAGCAAGCATATCTTGGAAAACTTGATACTGGTGCAGGAAATCATCCATTCCAGCCATCAACGCAAAGAGAAAGGTATGCTCATTAAGCTAGAAATGGTGAATGCCTTTGACTGAGTAAGGCACTCTTTCCTCCTCCAAGTTCTTACTACATTTGGTTTCAGTTATGATTTTATAAAATTGATCAAATCATGTATTAGAGAACCTTGGATAGCCCCTCTAGTAAATGGTAGGTTAGCAATCTACTTCAAAGCCTTAAGGGGGATTAGGAAAGGCTACCCTTTGTCTCCCTTCCTATACATTCTAATGGCAGATTCTCTGAGCTGAAAGCTTACAGCAAAGAAGCATAATGGGACTCTTCCAGGCATTATGGTGGTAAATATTGGAACAAAATCGATCAACCATGCCTTGTTCACCAATGACTTAATCCTTATGGGAGGAGCCTCCATTAAAATTTCAAGGGCCTTCAATGAATTAATCCAAAGCTTCTGCAGAGTCTCCGAAGTGATGGTCAACAAGAGGAAAAGTGTAGTGTATGGTTGGGCAGTCGATGAGAAAACTATTCTCAAGATTACCGAAGCCCTATGCTTCATCGGCTACGACTCTTAGGACAATTTCAAGTACCAGCTAGGACTTTCTCTAACACTGGGAACTGACAAGGCCCCTCATTGGATGGAAATCATCAGGAATTTAATCAAGGAAAAAGTGACTGCATTGGGAGGTCAGTGGTTTACCACAACTGGGAAGCTCATTCTTGTCGAATCAGTTCAATCCTCCCTTCCTATCTACCAACTTGTGTTTCTTTTAGCACCAAAGATGATCACCAAACAAATATCTAATTAGCTTATTCGAAATTTCCTATGGCGAGGAGGAAAGGGGAACCAAGAAAAAATCATCTTATAAGTTGGGACATAGTGAAAGGCCAATAATTGAAGGTGGACTATTGTTGTAAATAACACTGAGAGGGGGCGTGAATCAGTATTATCAAGTCAAATAATCCTTTTCAAAAACCAAATTGTATACGCTACTTCAGTTAATTCAACCTGCGTATATACGCAACTATTCAGAAGTAAAACTGCGTATACAGAGCAAACTTTTAATTTACTTAAAATTTCAGATGATGTTTGTTAATCTGAGATGCAGCACCAAATAACCAATAACCAGAGACAGTAAAATAGAGCAGAAAAACAATCACACACAAGAACACCAGATATAAGGTGGAAACCCAATGTGGGTGAAAACCACCTGCTACAATTCGTCTCTATCTTTCTTTAAATAGAAACTTCTGTTTACAATGTACTCGTGTAGTCCTTTACCAGTACGCAGGCTGCAACCTGCAGAGAGCTACAACTCTCTCTCTCATTTCCCAGCTTCTCCTGGAAGGGAGCTACAACCCCCTTAGCTCTTGCACTAGCCAAGATACTAGTACGTAGGTGCTGGCGTACAGAAGGCTACAACCTTCTCTTTCTTCCAGGGACCACGTTTCATCAATTTTCAAACTGGATCCATGAACATCAAACAATCATCAATAAATTCTTCATCAACCAAACTCCTTTTCACCAACTAGATCTGAAATCAAGTAGATACTTCTCTGCCATTTGTACCCAAAACACAGTACTAGAAACCACACAACAGAACCCAGAACACAACAGCAATAACCAGAAACAGCTAGATCACAACTTAAAGCATATACGCAATTTCAACAGTCTGTAATGGAACAACCTACGTATACGCGCCTTTACTTCTCCTAAACTGCGTGTATACGCGACTTCGCTTCACTGAACATGTGTACAGATCTATAAAGGACAACACACTCTTCCAGATATTCAACCCAGATTATCAGACTTATATATCAAACAAGCGCCACATCTAGCAGATCAAAATCATACAAAGATACTATCATTCAGGCTTAAAGATTGTGACCCATGAATAGAACTTATCCTTCCTTTTTTGCTAAGGTTCCTCCTTCCTTCAGATCCAGATCTCCATCACCACCCAATATACTAGCTCTATTACTTTATCAGATCTTCAATAATAATTCAGATGGTGATTTGTCACAAGATCTCCTTCCTCTTTTATAGCCTTAGGCCTTCCCCAATACCATGGTCCAAAACCATAACATTTCAATACCATGAACCCAAAATTAGGGATCAACACATCTGACGAGACGCCATGGTCCAAAGCATAGGCTCAAGTTCCAAGATCTAACTGCCATGGACCAAAAGAATGATCCCCAACATATACGCACTTTTGTAAAGTATAACCCGCGTGTATATGCTCCTTCGTCTAGATTAACCTGCGTATATGTCTTTTTCTATTTTCTGAGTGCCTGAACTGAGATCTGATACCAAAGAAGGTTGCCATCAAGGACAACACTTGTGCCATAGCTTCAAGCCTGTGCCATAATGCCAACATATATTTCTACTGCAACATGAAACAATTCAGAAAATATACTCAATACTGCTCTTTGGAAAGGCTGTAGCGTTGCACAAACCAAAAGGAAGGACCCGGTATGCAAAGGTACCCCAATGACAAGTGAAAGTGGTCTTATCTTGGTCTTTCAGGCTGATTTGAATCTGATTGTACCCGCTAAACCCATCTAGGAAAGAGAAAAACTTTTTCCCTGCCAGTCTGTATAACACTTGATCTATGAAAGGTAAAGGAAAATGGTCCTTTTTAGTGGCTTTGTTAAATTCCCGATAGTCGACACAGATTCTCCACTTACCATTTTTCTTTGGCACTAGCACCAAAGGAGAGATCCATTCACTGGCAGAAACGGGATAGATGAATCCTGCATCCAACAATTTCTGCAGTTATTCCTTAACAATATCTTTAAGTGTTGGATTCATCCTCCTTTGAGGCTGCCTGACTGGTTTGCAATCTTCCTTAATGTATATATGATGAGTACATACTGAAGGGTGCACTCCCTTCATCTCCTTATAACTCCAGGCGAAGGCATCTAGATATTTTCTCAGCAGGTTGCATAACTCCTTCTCCTAGGAAGTAGATAGGGATGGATTGATTTTCAATGTTCTTTCTGGGCCAAACTCTATATTTTTGACATGGGGAGAAGTAGGATCGGCCACACAGAGATCAGTTGAGGGTTTTTTTTAGGTTTCTCTTACTATGTCTTCTAATGGTGATACATTGGGAGGTGGATTCTAAATCAAATTTTCAATCATATCATCCTCATCTTGCAGTTTTCCCCCCATTGCGATTTCTAATGCACCAAGTGGTGTAGAATAAACTTTATCCTCATCCTCCTCCTCCAACCAGAGAGGTAGATCATGTTCTAGCAAGGGTTGGGCAGGAGGATATAGGGTTAATTGCTTGGACATGTGCCCATTCTTGATGGTCATGTTCCCAGCTCGACAGCTGAAGTAGGCATCGACTGTAGCCAACCAAGGTCTTCCCAGAATGAGAGGATACCCAGTGAGCTTTTCCTTTGGCTGGAGAACTAAGAAATCTGCAAGGTACTCCCAAGAATCAATGGAGACCATCACATCTTCCACAATCCCCTCAGGGGTCACGGTGGAGCGGTCTGCTAGCTATAGCACCGTCATGGTCTTCCTCAAGGAGTCTTGGAGATTAAGTTTGAGCATTGTGTCCTTTGTCATCACATTAATGGCAACTCCCAGATCAATCAAGGTACGTGGGACTATTGTGCCATTGATATGGGCATTAACTACTGGCCTTCCAGGGTCCAGATATTTTGGACAGATTATCTGCCACAACATCAGGTCGGACAATTGTCCTATGACATTGATGGTTGGGGCATCTCTCTTGCGCCTTCCTGGATGCCTAAAGCACTTCTCTCTGATCAACCTATTGTAGATAGGCACATCTTTTATGGCTTGGAGAAGTGGTAACTTCACACATAAATGTTTCAATTCTCCCAGGAGTTCAGTCTCTTCTAGGGTAGGCTGGATTGCCATGGATAGTCTCTCAGGAAAGGATGGATTTGCTTTAGGTTCGCTTTCCTCTTTATCTTCCTCAACCTCCCTGAGTGGAGGCTACCTATCTGGAAGAACTTTCCCAGATCGCAAGTTAATTTCTTGAATCTCTACAACATAAGTTGGGTATGATGGTTCCCCACTATACACTTGTTGAACCTATCTATTATTCGGGTTTGGATTTGGCTGGGTAGGCATTTGCGGTTGCCTTGGTGGAGCAGAAGGTAATGGTTGTGGTTGGGCAAGTGGTGGAGGCAAAAGAGTGAGAAGAGAGTTGTATTGGGGCCTCCACCCATGATTAGGTGCATTCCACTAAGGTTGCAGCTAAGCATAGGGTTGAAATGAATGAGTGGCTGGTTGGGCATGATATTGAGATGTGAAGGACCAAGGAGGTGATGTGGACCACGAAGGATGAGTAGGGGCGCCCCAACAAGGTATGGAGGGGACTTGGTTGGGGTTGTAGTATGCCTGATATGTCCCTTGCATCCCCTGTTGGTATGGTCTAGGTCCATGCAGCCTCCTTTGGCTTATGTAACAGATCTGTTCAGTGAGTCCCTCAGCCCCTTAATATACAGCTTTAAGTCCGGGCAAGGAAGGGCACTTGTCTGTAGAATGATTTTCTTCATAGACTGAACAAATCTCTATAGAGTTCAATGGGAATTCATTCCTAGGATGCCTCCTGGTGCATCTAGGGCAAAAAGTGGCCAAAGACCTCTCTGCTTCCTCTTGTTTTCTTTTGATATGTAAGGTATCCATTTGCATGACAAGAGTCTGCAGCATCTCACTCTTGAAGTCTTCCAGTATGCTTCCAATTTCCCCTTTAATGGATGAATTGGAAGAAGAGGTACTGGCTATGAGTTGACTCCCCCTACCTTTCTTTCTGGCTGCTCTAGAATGGTTTCTAAAAATAGTCTTTATGTCCTCATAGGATAGTTGGTAGATGTCTCCTCTGGCCAGTAGATGGAGGGTGTCTAGAAGGTCTTCCCGAATTCCCCTGAGCAGGACCAACTTCAGAGACTCGGGGTCAAGTGTACACCCAACCCTTTTTTAATTGAGCTGGAACCTCTCTTCATAGTCTTCCAGGGGCTCATCACTTCCCATGGTCATTCAGAAGATTTCTTCTTTAGTATCTTTTTACCTACAATAGTCTCGACACTTGTTGTTAAAGGCCTGTTGCATCTGAGCCCAAGTTATGATGCTATTACTAGGTAATCCCATGAACCAACGTAATGCTGCGTCCTTTAGAGTAAAAGGGAATAGTTTCAACTTTTTCTCGTCTTCTACATAGTCATAAGTTTGACAGATGACAACAAACTCAAACAAGAAGGTGTCAGGATCTTCTGTAGTCAGGCCACAGAAGTGAGGTAGGGCTGAAGGACTTATATTTTTTCATTTTGGTGTCCCCATTGGTCTCCCGAATGGGAAAGGTACCCTCTATTCTTTCTCCATTTCCCCTAGAATTTATGTATATAGCCATTGGCTCTAGAGGAATGTTTTCCTCTTCTTCTTCCCCTATAGGTTCTTCAAATATGTCTGGCTATTCACCTAAGGGTTCTTCTTGATCGTAGCCACCGAAGAAGAGAGAAGGTTGGTTGTGTAAAGCAGTAGGGGTGTTGGGAAATTTTTTTCCTGAGTTATCTCTATTCTTACGAGGCATGAAAGGATATCTTTTTGGTTCATTTTTTGTTTCTTTTCCCCACACTGATAGTACTTGTAGAAACTGAAATTGTGATTGAACACAACAAATTGCAACTAGCTGAAATGAACTTGCTGAATGGAAATTTATAGAATTGAAAAAGAAAGCAAGGAAATACAGAATTAAAAGAAAAGAAATGATTAGTCTACTTTTGCTGAAATGAAATTTGCAGATTTGAAAAGGAAAGCAAGGAAATGCAAAACTTTAAAGAAATGGAATGACTAGTATACTTTTGCCGAAATAAACTATTAGCAGAATGTTACAATAGTAAATAGAAGAAAGCAGTAATCACAGAATACTCTGACGCTTCCCCGGCAACGACGCCAAAAAAGTGGTGAGCGCCAATATTGCAGCAAGAATGCTACAACTCCTAGGCTACCAACTTTACTTTTATCAACCCGGTAGTTCGTAACAAACTTGGAAGTGTCGGTGTTGTATGCACAAGTACTAGTTCTCACTGCAGGTTGTCACTTGGTCAGCCGATGCGAGACCACTAGGAGCTCAAGCCAACTTCTATGGATTTCAGAAGAAGCTCTATGTGTGATGAAGAAAGAAAGATTACTCTACAGAAGCTATTCTAGTTGCATAAAGGAAAAACACTAGAATGTAAAGCAAGACCTAGTAAACCCTAATTAACAAGCTAATTCTACTTTTGCCAAAAACACTATGAAAACCATGAAAGCAATGCCATTACCTACTCAAGGGAGTAAAAAATATCTAACCATGCTATTTTTGGAAGTAAATAAGCAAAAAAACATATTTTTGGATTTTTATGTGTTTTTATGTAAATTTAATCATGCATCTAATTTATTGTGTGTGAGTGTGGTAGTGAACATGTGGAATTGGAGGGTGGTTTTGGAGCTTGGGAGGATGTAGGATGGTGTGGATGGGTCTTAGGAGCTCTTAGGTAGCCTTCTGGAGGCTTTTCCCACACTCGGACTTCAAAAGAGGGCCTACAGGAAAAACTACAGGAGGACATAGGAAATCTACAGGAGGAAAACAGGGAAACTACAAGAGGCCTACAAGAGGAGGCTGAGAGAAATTTCAGCTGTTTTGAGGGCGTGAGAGTGGGTGGAAAAGGTGGATGAAGGTTGGAATGAGATGTTAGGGTGCCTAAGGTCTATCATGAATCACCAGGAGAGAGAAATATTATTGGATTTGCTCAAGGAGAGAGGAAGAAATTCTATGAAAAATAAAGGAATCTAGGGCAGAATTGAGGTGAAGTTTGGGAGACCTATAGGGCATGGATCAGATGGAGGGTGTGTTGCTGGTAGGCTAGCCTAATGCTAGAAGAGATCTGTTGCATAGAAACTGATAATCAGCCAAGAAGATCAAGCAAGCAATGAAATGAGTGCATCTAGAAAAACAGAGTTTTGCATTAAAATGAACTAAACTATGATCTATGAAAGGAAATGCTAAGAAATGATGTAGGAAATGAAAGCATGAGAGAGGACTATTGTAAATTAGGAAATGAACATGATGAAGGAGATCTGAAGCAAAGAAAAACTGGACTATTAACCGATTAAAGATCTGCAAACACTAGAAGTCCTATGAATGAGGAAAATCTGTGTTTTTGGGGCAACAAGAGAGTCTTTGCCTCAAATCATGGTCCCTGAGGGAGGAAGAGAGGCCAAGGCACTATTTCTAGCCTTTTGAATATTTTCTAATTGCTGCTTAACCTGCTACAGAAAGCACAAATGGAAGCAAACTACTAAATCATCAAAAACAACCTATTCTTAACCATGAAAGAAATATGTCTAACAACAAACTAATCTACCATTGAAGTAAAGCATACAAATATAATTGAAGAGAAGCTTGGCTACTTGGATTGGGCCCTAACCCAAGAGCTTCAACCCTCCGAGGTAACTCAGTGCTAGCTCAAAAAGGATTCCATCTTTATTATAAAAAAATAACAAGATTACATAAAACTGTCACACAAACAATAAGCTCGAAATTTGAGTAGAGTTTACATAAGCAAAAAAAAATCTGACCCTAGTGAGGCCCTTGGCCTCTCTACTTATACATCTGAAGCTACCAACAACTTCCTTGAAATCAGGGAGGCTTGGCTCCCAAAACTCGAGATAACTACCAGTCATCCTCCACTTGCTCGGCTGCCTTCTAGTGCATGACTCGGCTGCTTGTACTGCGAGCTGAATGAAGGGGAATTCGAAGTGAGGAGTAATAAATGAGGGGTATTCCCTCCTATAAGTCCTCTCCTCTATGTACTTCGAGTTATTGCTGCCATTTGACCACTGGATTCTTGACTTTGACCTCAAAATCCATCAATAATCTGCATTAAATACATGTTAGACCACATGGCATCACAACTAACTCAACTCACTAAATATAATCAGAAAATCATACAATAAGCTAAGAGAATGGTTGATTTGACTAGGTTAGGAGGTAAAATGAGTCCATATAATTATCCATTTATGAGGCTCGTCATCGAAAAGGGATGGGGTTATGGGCACTAAATTTATGAAATATTTCTAGTTGAGAATAATTATCTCATAACATAAATGTCTCCCCGAAAGCCTCTAGATAAGTTTGGCCTTTGGAGAGGCACCCAAAAATTTGGCCCTTCTGATGATCAATCTGTTGAGTGCAAAGGAGAATTGTGGCATTAATGACAATTGGAGTCATAGTCGACTTGGTCTTACTAGGGCTTGCTGAATTTATGTAACGTGAGGAATATGAAGGTGAATCTGTATATGAGCATTGTACTCAATGCTGTCATTAAAATATAAGCCACAAGTGTTGAAAATACTGTGCTTTCGAGTAGGGTTGGAATTTGACATTTTAGCTCATGGTTCTTTTTTTTTTTAGTCGTGGTTGGAATTTGTCATTCTACATTATGGTTTTTTATATTTCTAGACGTATTTGATGGCGAAAGAAATTTTTTTAAACGTGAAAAGTGATCCATAATGTTTTTTGAAACCATAAATTTGATGTTTAAGTATTTAAATTGCCAGTCATAAATTTTAATAATTGGTTTAAATTCTAATGAATCATAAGGTCTAACGGGTGATTTAAATTCTAATAAGTGATTTAGACAAAGGCCAAGTTAGACAATTTTCTTAGTTGCAACACCTATTTCATATCACCATTCCTTAGTTGATCCGCTGGAAATGAGATTCTTATAGACACAAAAAGGAATATGGAGAAAATTGAAATTCTCTAGTTGAACACTGTTAGTATACATTTCATAAACATTTTTTTGGTGTTATAGAGCTCGACTAATAATTTATTGTACTTTAAGAATAATTCTTCTAAAAATAATTACCTTAAACCCTACGTCTCAATTATTATAAAAAAATTATAATTTACATATAATAAAATAAAACTGAAAAATTAACCTCACAAATCTACAACCTACATAAAATGTGAAGACAATTATGAAAAACAAATGACCTTCCTCACATTTCCACTTGACAAAGAAATTTGAAATTCTAGGCTTGCTTACAAGAGTCAATTGATGGATTCTTATTTCAATTTCTCTATCACCTACAGTTTGTGTTTTGTTTCTTCTGTGCTATTATGTATAATGGATAGCTGGATGTAGATGGTAGTGGAAGTGATGGCGTTATTTGATATATTTACGTTGATAGGATGGTTTGTATTGGAACTAGGCTGTAGGAATTTCAATTCTTTAAAAATGAAAAACGGTTTGGATAGTATAGATTTCATGAACTTGGAATATTCTTCATCTTAGTCACAGTCAGACAAACTAAAATATGGGTTTGGGAAATGAGCAATCAAAGTTTTCCATTTCTAAAATGAATTGAAGAGTTTCTATGCCACATGTGTAGGTGGACATCTTTGTGCATCATTTTGTTTATGTTTGTGTCCATTTGAATAACATCTATCCATCTTGATCTGTCCATTCAATTCAGTGGAGGAGCATGGTAGTGGCTTTGAATATGTGGATATTTTGAGTGAAGAAATGAAGCATTATCAAGGGAAGAACCCTTACCATCATCCTAGTGCCGCTCTTATGTGATGAACCAATAACAAGGCTATGCTTGTTTCATATTCAACATCAACCATATGGAGAAATAAAAGCAATCAATGAAAGACGGTGGTACCTCTGGTGAAGTAGCAACAATGGGATTGTTGATCCAGATCACCCTTGTTGTAAGGACCATTTGCAGGTGTTTGTGGCTATAGGTTTCTAGATGTATATGTCTGTAAGTTTCCAGTTTTATGTTTATAGCTCTGGCCTAATTCTGAGTATGGTGAATAATGGATATTGTTTCAGGACCAATGAATCAAAGGGAATTAAATTGACTTTCTTTTTACTATGTACCAGGTGGGAAATTATTATTAATTCAACTTTTCCAATTTATATAGTACGTTTTTGCTTGCTTAACCTAGTTGTAGAAAATCACTGTTGATTGTCTTATAACACTCAAATTTACAACAACTTGATAATCCATGCTCTTGAAAATAGCATCACTCAAATCCTCCACAATCCACATAAAAAATTATCAATTACTGTTGTTTGAATTCATATATATTTATGTTGTTATTTCATCTGTATTTTTTTATTTCTTTCTTTTGTGCGAGGAAAAAGCACCTTTAGTAAACACCCCCTCTGCATCGGGTGTGGACATGACAATCTATTAGCACTTAAGACCTTATATCAATTTATGTAATATGTAATTTAATATTTAGAAATTTCTATTGTAACACCCTGTATGAAGTGATGGTTCACACTTAATGGATCAAGAATATCAATGTTATATTTATTAGGTATAATAAGAAGTATATTGTATATTTTGTTAGTATTGACCACATAAATCATCATACCCTATATAAAATAGGTTATTCATCCTTATACTTGAAAATTTAATTACTCGGCCATTTAAATTACTCTAGTTGTATGGAACTGGAATTCAGGAATGTATAATTATTAAGATTCAACTTGGAGTAAATGATCCATTGTAATAGTAGATTTTTATGTCAACCTGCATGTGGGTTTAATTGGGTAATTCTTTATTTAATATGAAGCAACGTGATAATGTTTACTATCACACATATAGAAAATAAAGGACTAAGTTACTTCCCAAACAATGTAATGTATGATGATTCCTAAGTTGTAATAAGCACGTGCTTGATAATCAACACACAACTGTGAAGATAATAAATGATAATTGATGCGTACAATAAGGAGTAACCATATATAATAATGATTAATTCACACATCATTTTTCATGTACCGTTGCGTTGTACTTATTTAGTTTTTCATATACCAGTTTCCCTAAAATCTACTTTAATTAAGATGTTGTTATCTCTGGTTCTACTTTAATTAAGATGTTGTTATATCTGGTTCTACTATTATGTTTAGTTTGCCTTGGAGATGAAAACTTTGCATGTTGAATCTGAATGCTTTGAGTTGTTTTCCCGGGAAACAAAGTAAATAAAACCCCGGTTTCAGTATCTTAGGAACTCTCATACTTACTTTGGTAGAGAGATCTTACGATACAGGAAAAATAGATATTATTATATTAATATGTATGAATTTAAAGAAATAAATATTAAAAATAATAATATTTAAAGCTTACAATTATTATAAGGTTTATTGTTTCAACATTATGAGATTTTAGGAATAATTTATTTTATGTTGCAATAAATATGTTACTAAAATAAAAATATTATAATAATAATATTAATATTGTCATGTTAAATTAAAATTTCTGAAAAATATTTAAAATAAAAAATGATTAAATATATATTTTTTAAATATTCTACATCTACTAAGAAATTATACACTTTATTATATGACTGTAAAAAAAATCACATCTTAATTACATACTTTATTATATGTGGCTGTAAAAAACACGTCTTTTTACACGTCTTCAATGATCAAACTCTATCAAGTAAATGTTATCTCTCATCAATTAAATGTTATTTCTCTAAATGGGAGTATAGGAGATGTGACTGCACTTCTCAATTCATTCACTATATTCCTAGCAGCCACTGGCATGTTGGATAACAATGAAAAATCCTCTATAACAACTATAGGATGCACACCATACGAGATTTAGTATGCCCTAAGAAGATTCCCCTATAACCTACTGCAGCTGGATGAGGGATTAAAATATTTAGGTTATAGATTAAAACCACATGGTTATAAGAATGTTGATTGGCTTCGACTCATAACCAAATTGGAGAAAAGGCTAAACATCTGGTATCTAAAATATTTATCAAGAGCAGGAAGACTGATACTCATAAAAGCAGTGCTAGAAGCAACTCCAGTATATTGGATGTCTTTAGCATGGATTCCTAAAGGAATATTGGCCAGAATTAAAAACTTATGCTGTAGATTCCTATGAAGAGGGAACCAGCCCAAGGGATTTTTGCCTGGTCAAATTGGGGCTCTTTGGCACTCCCAAAGAAATGGGGAGGATGGGGTATCAAATGACTAGACTTTTTCTCCACAGCCATGGTGGCCAAACTAGGGTGGCAGCTAGTCACATCGCATAGCCTGTGGACTAAGGTGGCCACATCTAAATACATAACTCTTTTAAATCTTAAGGACTGGATTCGACAACCTCAGTGGACACAAGCTGGAAAGTTGAACATATGGAAAGCAATCCTACAAGCTATGCCCCTTATCAGGGATGGACTCACATGGAGAATAAAGTCAGGAGAAGTTGTTAAAATAGGGATGGACCCATGGATTAGATGTGGGAATGCTCACAGACTTCCACATGAGCTCAAAACATACCTCACTTCCAGAGGGATTTCACACCTTAACCAAATAGCAGACAATGACCTCTCCGCTTTTTTGCAACAAGCATGAAAATTTGAGAGGACATTATATATCCCTCGACAATAGCAACAACTTTGGAAAGAATACACGGAGGCACTCACAAAATCCCATATCAGGATACAAGAAGGGGAGGATGAGCTAATTTGGGCACATGCGAAGCATGGAAGATACTCACCTAAGGAGGGATACATAACTCTTATGAACTCACTGAAACCACTGCAGTGTGAACCATGGTGGAGAAGTATATGGAAACTAAAAGCACCCCCTAGGTCCAGATTCCTCATGTGGACCATTTTGCATCACAAAATCCTAACATGAGAAAATATGATCAAGAGATCTTTTCATGGACCCTTTTGGTGCGGCCTTTGCAAAGCCGACAATGAATCTGGGAACCATCTCTTTCTTACTTGCCAATGCACAAAGGAGCTATGGAATACTATTCATTCTCATATACCTTCGCTCCTTAGGTGGCAAGGAACAACTGTTCAGGAAGTCTGGGAAGGTTGGTGGTCCACAGTATCCTTGGAAAAAACAAAAAACATCCCTCTACTTACTTTCTGGGCCATTTGGATTGTCCAAAACAGATTTGTCTTTCAAAATTCTCCCCCCCACTAGCCAGCCATCACTGCACAAATCCTAGTAGACTACCAATAGATCTGAGAGGAGGAAACAAATCCCAATCCTAGGCATATCATACCCGAGAGCATAAACTAATCTCACCCCTGGGCATCCTTTGATGGCTTAGCTCAAGACATTAGATGTGGGGGAGGATCCATCCTCCATATTACAACAAATCATATTTATAAAATCCAAGTGGGTTTGGGCAGAGGGACAAACAATTTTGCTGAGCTTTCAGCAGCAAAATACACCATTCATTTTGCTTTGGAAAAATAGTGCAGAAACTTACAGCTATTTGGAGATTCAAAAACTATATGCAATTGGATAAACAAAGTTACAAATTGTCATGTTTTTTCTCTGAGACACATCATGGAAGAAATTTTCAGACTCATAAATTTGTTTGACACATTTACTTGTCAACATATATATAGGGAGCAGAACACAGCTGCCGATCTACTATCCAAGGAAGTAGCACACAGGCCTATAGGAACATGGAGCACACTGGAGCAAACTGATGGAACCTTCCATTAGTATTATCATAGACCTTTTATAGAAATATTAGATTAGTAACGCTCAATGGGAGTTGGACATAAAGTTTTGCTATATATTTTTGTTGTCTTTATATAAATATTATATGAAGTTTTTTATCAAGCAGTTCTATACATGATAGTTATTTTTTGATACTCTCTGCGTAGAGTAAGTACATAAACCTATTGAAAATCATAGCTCAAAGCAGTGTCTTCCTATGTGGAGTACACCTCTCACTATTTTGAATACTCAATAGGATAGGCTTCTAGCCCATAGTATAGTATATGCAACTGGCATATGCAAAATGTAATTTTCCTCATTAATGAAAATTACGACTTTTTCCAAGGGAAAAAATTGTTATTTTTCTGGTTAAAATCAATCAAAGTTAACCATAATTAGCCATGGTTTAGATTAATACACTTACATGTGGTCTTACCCACAATGCTACTTCGAGTGACTAGCCCAATTGAGATTTTCGCCTTTTAATATATCACAATGCTACTTTGGGTGACTAACCCACTTGAGATTATTGCCTTTTTAATATATCACACAAAGTAGATTATGTATCATCAACTCCATGAATACAACGACTATTCCAACAAAAGAGAAGTGGTGTAGAACATATAATTTTTTTTTCTAAAAAATTAATAACTAGCAATTGCCCCTAAAGGTGCAAATATACATTGAAGGTATAGAAAATTCAGGAAGATCATCTGGTCAAAATTTGGGAAGATTTGTCTTTCATTATTGTGTTTGAAGTAGAAAGTTTTGTGGTTAATGAAATATCACCAAAATATGTGAATTATGCGTGCAGTTGTAGTCCCAAATTTAAAAATTGGGAATGTAGTGCCCCAAATATTTTCTACTGGAAATTTTAACCACAAAGGCCAACATCATTCCTCCATCATTACAACATTTTCTATTTTTTGTGCACTTCTCTTTAGTATATGTTGCAACCTCATCTCTACTATGGTTTATCTCCATCCATCTCAATAATTTTTTTTAACATTATGTCTTGCACTTCTCTTTAATATATGTTGCAACCTCATCTCTACTATGATTTATCTCCATTTATCTCAATATTTTGTTTTTAACATTGTGTTTTGTATCATGTTCGTAATTCATATCTATTGCAAGAACCATTTTCAAATCCCTAGTTTCAATGACCTTTTTTCAAGGTATGCATGTTGCTAGTATCTTAAAAACAAAGTAGTTCATCATTTCCTTGTAATTCTTAAAACAAAGAGATAAATGATTATATTTAAATTGCAGCATCGTGAACCTTAGCTCTAACTTGAGAATTGCTAATCAAAAGCATGGATAAGCTTTGCCCCTGTATTCAAGTGAAACTCTTATTATTGAATATATCAAGAAAAACACTTTGGTTGCTAATTCAACACCAACGGTAAATGGGTCTTCTGATAGTGCTATGTATGTGAAAGTGAGCATGGATGGAGCCCTTTATCTCAGAAAGGTGGACCTCAAAATGTACAACACCTACCATGATCTAAGATACTATTGGTTCTCTTTATTTTTTTGTTATATTCCATTCGATTGACTTAAAAGAAATTCCATTGAATCAGAAAATGCTCAAATGATTTCAGGGAAATGTGGATCCCACAGTTTGAACGAGAATACATTTTACAATAACCAAAAACAATACATTCTTAATATCTGGTCATGCATTCCCGTAAGTATTTGAAAAATTAGTTAACATTATCGTATTGGACTAAATAGATCAAGTTATGACTTAGTAATTTATATTCTTTGTTTTGTACTGCTTACCAAGTATTTTAGTTTTTTTATTTATTTTTTGTATATTTTTTTGAGCTGGAAAATATCAGAGCTAACTCCATGCATCCATACAAATTTAAAATTAATGAAACTAACTAACAAATTGGCTAGAAAAGTGGAAAACCCCATGGTAACAAGACATTGAAAGGAATTTTAATTTGTCCAACATATGAAGTTTACTCTCATGAATAATCATGAAAATCAAATAACATGTTGACAAATGGAATTTATAAATATAATTATAACAGTAAGTTAAAAATATATATTTTAATATATAAATTTGTTATTGAGTATTAATTAAAAGGTTGAAGCTTTTACATTTTTCTATTGAAAATTAATTAATTGAATTTCAATAATATAATTTAAAAATAATATTTTGAATTTTCAATGAATATATTGGTGACTATATCCAATTTTGTTTTTACAAATTTTTAAATTCATATATAATCTAGTTTACCTTGAATATCACCATGTAAATAAAAAAGAAAGCCACACCCAACAAATTTTCGAGTTATGTATTAAAAATAGATTACATTTTTTCCTCGATTGTTGGTTGGCGCCTTTGTTCAAACTCAAGGACTAATTCTTCAATTCTCATCAATTTGATTCCTCTAGGATTTATATTCTTTGTTTTGTATTGTTTTCCAAGTATTTTAGTTCTCTCTCTCTTTTTTTTTTTTTTTGTATTTTGTTTTAGAGCTAGCAAATATCAAGCCTCAAGTATAACTCCACACATCCATGTTTTCAATGTGACTAGAGAGCTCTGCATTGGCTAATGTGATCCATATCTTTGTAATTTATATTCTTGGTATATGTGTCTCATGTTTGCACTACAGTGTATAGAATATGTCTTTGGTATTGCTACTTCTTATAAGAATTTTGTTTAATGGAATACAATATTATATACTTCAAACTGGATTGCATCTTTGTGGGGAGTTTGCTTGTTGATATGTATTTAAAATGTGAGTGTATAAAAAATTCACGTTGTGTATTAAATAAAATCCATTTATGAGATGTTGTCCTGTGGACATTGATTGCAGGATATTCTTAGGGGGATAGTGAAGAGGCTGTGAAGCTCTTCTGTGAAATGTACCCTGTTAGTGTCAGTACTTGCAGCCTTCCACCGGCTATCAAACATGCTCTTACAAAGTGGTCTTAGGGTGTCAAAGTCAATTTTTTTCATTTCAGTGAGTCTTCAAGATAAAATTTGGTCACTGGGTATTAGGTCTAGGACTGTTTTCACTCCTTCCAAAGTTTTCGAAGTACTGGTCCATGTCACCCCTCAGCTGAGTGTACCATCATTAAAAGAGTTGTCATCGTTATTACAAGTTCCAAACTATCATTTGTAAGTGATTGGGTCATCTTATACCTTGTTGCCTAAGTTGTGCTTTTAAGGCTCATTTCCCTCTCAAAGGGTTTTGAGGGAATTTTTCTTGGTTCCATGAATCCCATGATAAAAAAATCAACAAAGCTTATATCCTAATGCTCATATACCTTTCCCTACCCTTCATAGACCTTCTTAAACACTTCCCATCACTTATATCTCTCAAATTCACCATTTTCCCACAATCCCTAGCCTATTGTTACAATTTGACACTTTTTTTAGGTTAGGCCCGTGTTTTTCCCTTTTGGACCCCTTATCCTCACTCAATATTTGAAATTCCACTTTCCCATATTTCCTAACATCCCTCCCTACCTCCCAAAATTTTCCTAAGAATTTAGAATCCCCCATCCCCTTCATTTCCCTTCATTTCTACAAATCCCCTGTTTTCCCTTCACTAAACCCTAATTTCCTCTCCCACTGAGCTAGGGTTTGCTATGGAAACAAAGATATATGAGAAGAGGAGGAATAAGGGATATCAGCAAGTTTGAGGCCATTTCATATCATCAACATCATGTCTCCATCATTTTTCAAGAAGTCATTCCAAGGGACAAGTCATTTGCCACACATAAGGACCGATTTTTCTTGAAACTGTGTTTCTGACCAAGAAAAGATGAATTGGACAAAAGTGAGAGAGGTTTTTGTCCATAATAGAACAAGGAAGAAAAAAATCCTTCATTTTTTACATATGTGTCCTGGTTTTGGAGAAATGTCAAAAATACAGGTGCCATAGGAGAGTTGCTGCACTTCTGGAGTGACCTTGGGAAAATCAAGTTTTCTCCTAGCTAGAATGTCCAAATGATTTGCTTAATAAGTCAAATGACAACTAGACTGGAATAAATTTCCAATGAACTATCATGATCTCAATTTGGAGTTTAGTAAGACCTCAAAAGTTTCCTGCAACAACACTCTGCATCTTTTCAACCTCATTCTGTATTTTTTGACTAGTTTTGGGAGATTGAGTTTTTTTTACAGGTGAAATGAGATACAAATTGCAAAATAAAGGCAGATACGGAAAGTAGACTCGACAAGATTTCCAACGAGCTATCCCAAGATTAATTTGGTCACTGGGAAAGCCTCCAAAAGTGGCCTGCAAAAAGGTGTTGCATGCTTGTTAAGAGTGTTGCGCATTTGTCAAGGAAGGTGCGTGCCTATTAAGAGTGCTATGCGTTTGCCTAGTGAGGTACAGGGCCACTCAAAACTCAACAAAACACCTCCAAAGTTCAGAATTTTTCCACCTAAAGGCTTTCATCACATGAAACAAGAATAGAAATGCCTCCATGAGAAAGAAACATATTTTGAACTTATAGACTTGTACACAATGGAGGGTGAACAGAAACTTCAAATGATCATTAAAGGAAAAGACAAGCTAAGCTTGCTGAACAAATCACTGTTGATGAACAATGAGAAAACATGATCAATCAAGACCGAGAATATTGGGTTGATAGATTCAATGAGCATTTAGAGAAGCTCTTGGCCAAGACTAAGAAGGAAAATGACATTCAGAGGAGGATGGCAAAGCATTATGCCATGAGAAACCAAATTGCTAGAGCCAAGCTCAAGTAAAAATTGAGAAACTTACAAAGCAAGAGGAGAAAAGAAAGTTACATGTTCTTGCTGAGGCATCTCTCCATGCCTCTAACATATTATCAGCTATAAAAACACATTTTGTACACTTTTAACCATTTTGGGACATAAAATCACTTCTTGTGTTTTTTCAGACAATTTTTAGCATAGTCATGAAGGTCAAATGCGCAACGCCCTCTTTTTGGGGCATCCAATGAGGAAATGGTCAGCATTTTTGGATTCACAATGATGAGTACATGCACCTTGTGCATTTGCTAAGGTTTTGGAGCAAAATTGGCTGACCAAAAGGGCAAAAAATCCTCAAAAAATGACCTTTTTGCACTCTTTTTGGCTTGGGCGCTGTGAGCTAAGTAGTGTTGGGCGAATTGACTTTCGACAGAGCAAATGAACTCCAAATGCAAAAATTTAAGATTTTCTAGAAAGTAGACTTGAAAATATTTCCAACAAGCTATTTTGGGCCTAATTTGGACATCAGGAAGGCACTCAAAGGTCCACCTAAAGATGAATGACGTGCATGGCATTGGCGCTACGTGTTTGACCGTTTGTCCATATTTTCACTGTTTCGTCCCAATTTTCACTTTCACCTTGGAAAATCATGATTTTATCCATGTAAATGATGAGTTGAATGTAATTATCATGTTTCTAGTACTTACTAGGGTAAATACATAAGGTAAATCAAGTTCATGAGGTGTAATGAATCAGTTTGTTTGGATTAGGGATGAGTCACTTTGACCACCCTATTTTCTTGTTAGCAGTTCAGATTTTGTTGTAAATAGCTCCTCCTCTCATGGATTCGAATCCCTGAGCTTAGGATGAGTTTTTTGGGGTCTATATGAGGCTTTTCCTTAGTCATTGTAATGGTTGGACTTAGTGGGATGCTTATGTTTTGATTAGATATCATTCTGTATCAGTTACAACATGATATTAAAAAAGTGTAGCTATTTATTTGGGATCCATGTGGTATGATGCTTAGTTCAGTTCTTCTTTTGTATTCATGTGTTAGAATATATTTTTGACTCCATTTCATCATTTCATACTCTTTATGTGAATGTATACAAGTCTGAAAGGTAGAATCCATAACTTTTATCCTCTGTTTTGGGTAGACATTTCACAGTCTATGTTTTCTTCAGTTTAGGAAGAATCCATGAGGTTTACATGCTCTTCCTAACTCCTCACTTATCTTTTCACCTCATCCATCAAACCCTAAGGTTTTGATCATTGTGCCTACCTTGCCCCATCGAACACCCTGTAGTTTTGACCTTAATTTCCTTGCCCTAATTGTTTGCCTCCTCCTAATCCAGCAAAACCCTTCAAAATCAAATCAAAACCCTGTGCTACTATACCTAGCCTAATATTAGTTTCTTGGTCCAATCAATTTGCCTGAGATCCTTACAGAGAGAGCCCTCTCCTGGCTTAGTAGGGCTAGCTACTTGGCTAAGCGTGGTTTGTGGTCACCTTGGCATTGCCTTCTTTGAGCCTGATGTTCAATCTAGGTGCTAACATAGTGGTGACCATACTAGGGAAACAAGGTGAAAGATATTCTCCGAGAAAGATCATCAAAGTTTAGATCTAATTGCTGATGGTGAACAATGGTCATATGCATGTGAAGGCTGAAATCATTCACCTGGCGACTCGAGTGTCGAAAAATCCCAAGGTTCAGAAGTTTTATGGCAACTCCATTCTTTAAGAGCAATTAGCCTGAAGAACTTCTTGGTGAATTCATTGTTATCAAAATGGATTCATTTGCTCGAAGGTATGCTCCCATGAGCCGAGATCACATTCTAGGTTTCCCAAATAAAATTCCTAAGGTAGACTGGGAAAGGAATTTGCCTATGTTTAAAGATTATGATAGGAATGATGCTGCTTTACATTTGGTTAGATTTCACATGCATACTCGCAAGTTGAAGGTTGATTTTCCTGAAGACTACTTGATGAAGATATTCATAGCCACTTTGGAAGGTGAAGTGCGATCTTGGTATGAAAGTTTGCCGCCTGCTTGTATTTATTGTTTAAAGTATTTTCATACCATGTTCTTTGAAAGGTATAAAGAATCTTCCCATCCTTAATATTAGTTCAGAAATGTTGTAAACATGTTTATAGTTTTATTGAAAATCTTGAGAAAGTTTATGAAGATGATGACTTCATGGACGATGAGATCATGGAAGCCCTGTATGAAAATCCATTTCAGCAACATAAATAAAGCTTAGAGGATACTTATCAAGATGCTCAGGAAAATTTGCAGCAGGTTCAAGATCTTAGTGCAATTGAAAATGATGGAAGACAAGGTCTTATTTTAGATCTGCTCATAGCAGAAGACAATATGTAGGAAAATCAAGTTCCAATTTTAGATTGTGATAAAGTCAAGTTGGTTATTTCAGATCTAGATTTAGATCGTGATGATGAAGTGTACCTTGTTCTAAATCCCATGAAGGAGAGCTTTGTTGTTGAGATCATCTGGAATGAAGAAAACAAAGTTATTGACCCAAGTGTTCTCATTTCATTAAAACAAAGCCTTCACAAGGAGGTAATCCAGTCCTTTTATGAAAAACAAGATGAGATATTTGTTCAAGTAAGTGTGAAATATTCTTTGGATAACTTAGTGATAAATGATAGAAATGTTAGTTTTGAGTTTCAAGAACTATTTGAAGTTTTCGCTCGTATAACTGATGAGTGCGATAAGAAACATGACAATATGGTTGCCATGTCATATGAAGATGATCAACAATATATTCAAATTGCAGAAGACCGGGGAATTGAAGACTGTCATTCATATTTTTCTTCTCATATTTCATGTTTTGAGTTGTTATTTCAAGAAGACATCTTCTCACCTATTTGTTTAGAAATTTTCGAAGACTACGAACACACTCTTGCTGAGGTACATTATGAAGAGAGATTAGATTCAAGAGAAAAAGGTACCTTGTTTCTTCTCGATCAACGAGATGTAATTTTTCATGTTTTTCAAGATCTAGTAGCAAGTTTATTGCAGTCATCAATGAAGGTAATTATTGCAGTATTCAATGATGATGGAGATCATTGTCAGCTCTATTTTTGGCTATCAAATTGTAAATATTTATTGCTATCCAGAAAATCTGATTGGGAGAATCAATGGAGGAGGCATTTGCTTGATTGGTTACAATGGCATTTTGATATCGCTTGATTGTATATATGTATTTAGCAATAAGGTGGTTGTTATCAGGATTTGAAGCCCTCACATCTCGGTGATTTGCTTCCATCAATAATCTTAGTAAGATTCTTATTTTAGTAAGTATTGATTCAAATTGTTATGTTGAGTTTCAACAATTAGTAAGCTTTCTTTAGTTTTTGACTGTATTGGCCCACATGGTTGGGCACTTGGTCTACGGTGTTCTTGACACCTCCAAGGAGCTGCCATCCCCAATAAGGCCAATGTTAGTGTCAGTACTTGTAGCCTTCCACCAGCGATCAAACATGCTCTTACAAAGTGGTCTTAGGGTGTCAAAGTCAATTTTTTTCATTTCAGTGAGTCTTCAAGTAAACATTTGGTCACTGGGTATTAGGTTTAGGACTCTTTTCACTCCTTCCAAAGTTTTCCAAGTGCTGGTCCGTGTCATCCCTCCGCTGAGTGTACCATCATTAAAAGAGTCGTCATCATTATTACAGGTTCCAAACTATCATTTGTAAGTGAGTGGGTCATCTTATACCTTGTTGCCTTAGTTGTGCTTTTAAAGCTCATTTCCCTCTCCTAGGGTTTTGAGGGAATTTTTCTTGGTTCCATGAATCCCATGATAAAAAAATCAACAAAAATTGTTTTCTAATGCTCATATACCTTCCCCTACCCTTCATAGAGCTTCTTAAACACTTCCCATCACTTATATCCCTCAAATTCACCATTTTCCCACAAACCCTAGCCTATTGTTACAATTTGACACTTTTTTTAGGCTAGGCCTGTGTTTTTCCCTTTTGGACCCCTTACCATCACTCAATATTTGAAATTCCACTTTCCCCTATTTCCTAACATCCCTCCCTACCTCCCAAAATTTTCCTAAGAATTTAGAATCCCCCACCCCCTTCATTTCCCTTCATTTCTACAAATCCCCTATTTTCCTTTCACTAAACCCTAATTTCCTCTCCCACTAAGCTAGGGTTTGCTATGGAACCAGAGATATCTGAGCAGAGGAGGCATAAGAATATCAGCAGGTATGAGGCCATTTCATATAATCAACGTCATGTCTCCATCATTTGTCAAGAAGTCATTCCAAGGGACAAGTCATTCACCACACATAAGGGTCGGTTTTTATTAAACTGTGTTTTTGACCAAGAAAAGATGAATTGGACAAATGTGAGAGAGGTTTTTGTCAATCATAGAACAAGGAAGAAAAACATCCTTCATTTTTTACACACATGTCATGGTTTTGGATAAATGTAAAAAATATAGGTGCCATAGGAGAGTTGTTGCACTTGTGGGGTGACCTTGGGAAAATCAAGTTTTCTCCTAGTTGGAGTGTCAAAATGACTTGCTTGATAAGTCAAATGACAACTACACTGGAATATATTTCCAATGAACTATCATGAGCTCAATTTGGAGTTTAGGAAGACCTCCAAAAGTTGCCTGCAACAACACTCTGCATTTTTTGACCAATTTTTGGAGATTGAGTTTTTTACAACCTAAATGAGCTCCAAATTGCAAACTAAAGGTAGATATGGAAAATAGACTAATTCCAATGAGCTATCCCAAGCTTAATTTGGACGTCAGGAGAGCCTCCAAAAGTGGCCTTCAAAATAATGTTGCGTGTCTATTAAGAGTGTTGTGCGTTTGTCAAGGACGTTGCATGTTTCCTAAGGGTGTTGCACGCCTGTTAAGAGTGCTGCGCGTTTTCCTAGTGAGGTCTAGGGCCAGTCAAAACTCAGCAAAAAACCTCCAATGTTCAAAATTTTGTCACCTAAAGGCTTTCATCACATGAAAAAAGAATAGAACTGCCTCCATGAGAAAGAAACATATTTTGAACTTATAGACTTGGACACAATGGAGGGTGAACCGAAACTTCAAATGGTCATTAAAGGAAAAGACAAGCTGAGCTTGTTGAACAACTCACTATTGATGAACAATGGGAAAACATGATCAGTCAAGACCGGGAATATTGGTTTGATAGAGTCAATAAGCATTTAGATAATCTCTTGGCCAAGACTAAGAAGGAAACTGACATTCAGAGGAGGATGACTAAGCATTATGCCATGAGAAACCAAATTGCTAGAGCAAAGCTCAAAAGAGCTCAAGCAAAAATTGAAAAACTTACTAAGCAAGAGGAGAAAAGAAAGTTAGATATTCTTTCTTAGGCATCTCTCCATGCCTCTAACATATTATTAGCTATAAAAACACATTTTTGGACACTTTTAACCATTTTGGGACATAAAATCACTTCTTGTGATTTTCAGACAATGTTTAGCACAGTCATGGACGTCGAATGCGTAGCACCTAAGGCATTGTGCTATTTTTTGGGGCATCCAATGAGGAAATGGTTAGCATTTGTGGATTCATAATGATGATTACATGCACCTTGTGTAGTTTCTAAGGTTTTGGAGCATAACTGGTTGACCAAAATGACCAAAAACCCTCAAAAAATGACTTTCTGCCCTCTTTTTGGCCTGGGTGTTGCGCGCTGAGCAGTGTTGGGAGAATTGACTTTTGACAAGGAAAATTAACTCAAAATGAAAAAATTCAAAATGTTCTGGAAAGTATACCTGAAGAGATTTCCAACAAGCTATTTTGGGCCCAATTTGGACACTGGGAAGGCACTCAAAAGTCCACCTGAAGATGAAGGGTGCGCTTGGCAATGGCGCTACACGCCTAGCATTGGCGCTATGCATTTGACAGTTTGTCCAGATTTTCACTATTTCGTACCAGTTTTCACTTTCACCTTGGCGAATCATGATTTTATCCATGTAAGTGATGAGTTGAATGTAATTTTTATGTTTCTAGTACTTACTAGGGTAAATACATTAGGTAAATAGTTCATGAGGTGTAATCAATCAGTTTGTTTGGATTAGGGATGAATCACTTTGACCACCCTATTTTCTTGTTAGCAGTTTAGATTTTGTGCTAAACAACTCCTCCTCTCATGAATTCGACTCCCTGAGCTTAGGATGAGTTGTTTGGGGTCTATATGAGGCTTTTCCTCAGTCATTGTAATGGTTGGACTCAGTGGGATGCTTATGTTTTGATTACATATCATTTTGCATTAGTTACAACAAGAGATTAATGAAAATTTGCAGCTATTTGTTTGGGATCCATGTGGTATGATGCTTAGTTTAGTTCTTTTTTTGTATTCATGTGTTAGAATGTATTGTTGACTCCATTTCATCATTTCATACTCTTAATGTGAATGTATACAAGTCTGAAAGGCAGAATCCATAACTTTTATCCTCTGTTTTGGGTAGACATTTCATAGTCTATGTTTTCTTCAGTTTAGGAAGAATCCATGAGGTTTACATGCTCTTCCTAGATCCTCACTTGTTTTTTCACCTCATCCATCAAACCCTAATGTTCTGATTGTTGTGCCTACCTTGCCCCATCGAACACCCTGCAGTTTTGACCTAATTGCCTTGCCCTAACTATTTGCCTCCTCCCGATCCAGCAAAACCCTTCAAAATCAAATCAAAAACTCGTGCTACTATACCTAATAACCTAATATCAGTTTCTTGATCCAGTCAATTTGGCTAAGATCCTTATGGAGAGAGCCCTCTCTTGGCCTAGTAGGGCTAGCTACTTGGCTAAGCGTGGTTTGTGGTTACCCTGGCATTGCCTTCTTTCAGCCTGATGTTTAATCCATGTGCTAATATAGTGGTGACCACTGGGGAAACAAGGTGATAGATCTTCTCCGGGAAAGATCATCAAAGTTCAGATTTGATTGCTGATGGTGAACAACAGTTAGATGCATGCGAAGGCTGAAATCATTCACCTAGCGACTCTAGTGTTGAAAAATCCCAAGGTTCAGAAGTTTTATGGCAACTCCGCTCTTCAAGAACCAATAACCTGAAGAATTTCTCGGTGAATTCATTATTATCAAAATCGATTCGTTTGCTCGAAGGTATGCTCCCATGAGCCGAGATCACATTCCTGGTTTCCCAAATAAAATTCCTAAGGTAGATTGGCAAATGAATTTATCTATGTTTAAAGATGATAATAGGAATGATGCTGCTTTACATCTGGTTAGATTTCACATGCATACTTGCAAGTTGAAGGTTGATTTTCCTGAAGACTGCTTGATCAAGATATTCATGGCCACTTTGGAAGGTGAAGCCCGATCTTGGTATGAAAGTTTTCCACCTGCTTGTATTCACTGTTTAAAGTATTTTCATACCATGTTCTTTGAAAGGTATAAAGAATTTTGTCCATCCTTAATATTAGTTCAGAACTATTGTAAACATGTTTATAGTTTTATTGAAAATCTTGAGAAAGTTTATGAAGATGATGACTTCATGGATGATGAGATCATGGAAGCCCTGTATGAAAATCCATTTCAGCAGCATAAAGAGAGCTTAGAGGATACTTATCAAGATGCTCAGTAAAATTTGCAGTAGGTTCAAGATCTTAGTGCAATTGAAAATGATGGAAGACAAGGTTTTATTTCAGATCTGCTCATAGGAGAATAGAGTATGCAGGAAAATCAAGTTCCAATTTCAGATTGTGATAAAGTCAAGTTGGTTATTTCAGATCTAGATTCAGATCGTGATGATGAAGTGTACCTTGTTCTGAATCCCATGAAGGAGAGTATGTTGTTTAGATCATCTGGAAGGAAGAAAACAAATTTATTGACCCAAGTGTTCTCATTTCAGTAGAACAAAGCCTTCACGAGGAAGTAATCTAGTCCTTTTATGAAAAACAAGATGAGATCTTTGTTCAAGTAAGTGAAAAATCTTCTTTGGATAACTCAGTGGTAAATGATAG
Organism: Pinus taeda; assembly: GCA_000404065.3. Classification (NCBI taxonomy): domain Eukaryota; kingdom Viridiplantae; phylum Streptophyta; class Pinopsida; order Pinales; family Pinaceae; genus Pinus; species Pinus taeda. Next base: position 98,636 of record APFE030144854.1, on the reverse strand, counting down.
AAGTGTTAGTTTTGAGTTTCAAGAACTATCTGAAGTTTTCCCTCATATAATTGATGAGTGCGATAAGAAACATGATAATTTGGTTGCCATGTCTTATGAAGATGATCAACAATGTATTCAAATTGTAGAAGACTAGGGAATTGAAGACTGTCATTTATATTTTTCTTCTCATATTTCATGTTTTGAGTTGTTATTTCAAGAAGACATCTTCTCACCTATTTGTCCAGAAATTTTCGAAGACTACGAACACACTCTTGCTGAGGTACATTATGAAGAGAGATCAGATTCAAGAGAAAAAGGTACCTTGTTTCTTCTTGATCAGCGATAGGTAATTTTTCATGTTTTTCAAGATCCAGTAGCAAGTTTGTTGCAGTCAACAGTGAAGGTAATCATTGCAGTATTAAGTGAGGATGGAGATAATTGTCAGCTCTGTTTTTGGCTACCAAATTGCAAATATTTATTGTTGTCCAGAAAATCTGATTGGGAGAATCAATCGAGGAGTAATTTGCTTGATTGGTTACACTGGCATTTTGCTATCGCCTGATTGTAGATATGTATTTACCAAGCAGGTGGTTGTCATTAGGATTTGAAGCCCTCACGTCTCAGTGATTCACTGCCATCAATAAGTTTAGTAAGATTCTTATTTTAGTAAGTATTGAGTCAAGTTGTTATGTTGAGTTTTAGAAATTTGTAAGTTTTCTTTAGTTTTTGACTGTATTGTACCACATGGTTAGGCACTTGGTCTACGGTGTTCTTGACACCTCCAAGGAGCTAGCATCCCCAATAAGGCCAATGTTAGAGTCAGTACTTGTAGCCTTCCACCAGCGATCAAACATGCTCTTACAAAGTGGTCTTAGGGTGTCAAAGTCAATTTTTTTTCATTTTAATGAGTCTTCAAGTAAAAATTTGGTCACTAGGTATTAGGTCTAGGATTGTTTTCACTCCTTCCAAAATTTTCCAAGTACTGGTCCATGTCACCTCTCAGTTGAGTGTACCATCATTAAAAGAGTCGTCATCATTATTACAGGTTCCAAATTATCATTTTTAAGTGAGTGGGTCATCTTATACGTTGTTGCCTCAGTTGTGCTTGTAAGGCTCATTTCCCTCTCCTAGGGTTTTGAGGGCATTTTTCTGGGTTCCATGAATCCCGTGATAAAAAAATCAACAAAAGTTATATTCTAATGCTCATATACCTTCCCTTACCCTTCCTAGACCTTCTTAAACACTTCCCATCACTTATATCCCTCAAATTCACCATTTTCCCACAAAACCTAGCCTATTGTTACAATTTGACACTTTTTTTAGGATAGGCCTGTGTTTTTCGCTTTTGGACCCCTTAACCTCACTCATTATTTGAAATTCCACTTTCCCTTGTTTCCTAACATCTCTCCCTACCTCCCAAAATTTTCCTAAGAATTTAGAATCCCCCATCCCCTTCATTTCCCTTCATTTCTACAAATCCTCTGTTTTCCCTTCACTAAACCCTAATTTCCTCTCCCACTGAACTAGGGTTTGCTATGGAATCAGAGATATTTGAGCAGAGGAGGGATAAGGGATATCAGTAGGTATGAGTCCATTTCATATCATCAACATCGTGTCTCCATCATTTGTCAAGAAGTCATTCCAAGGGACAAGTCATTCGCCACACATAAGGGCCAATTTTTATTCAAACTATATTTATGACCAAGAAAAGATGAATTGGACAAAAGCGAGAGAGGTTTTTGTCCATCGTAGAACAAGGAAGAAAAACCTCGTTCATTTTTTACACAGGTGTCATGGTTTTTGAGAAATGTCAAAAATACAAGTGCCATAGGAGAGTTGTTACACTTCTGGAGCGACCTTGGGAAAATCAAGTTTTCTCCTAGCTGGAGTGTCCAAATGACTTGCTTGATAAGTCAAATGACAACTAGACTGGAATATATTTCCAATGAACTATCATGATATCAATTTGGAGTTTAGGAAGACCTCCAAAAGTTTCCTGCAACAACATTCTACATTTTTTCACCCTCATTCTGCATTTTTTTGACCAGTTTTGGGAGATTGAGTTTTTGACAGGTGAAATGAGCTGCAAATTTCAAAATAAAGGTAGATATGGAAATTAGACTCGACAAGCTTTCCAACAAGCTATCACAAGCTTAATTTGGACACTAAGAAAGTCTCTAAAAGTGGCCTGCAAAAAGGTGTTGCGCGCTTGTTAAGAGTGCTGCACATTTGTCAAGGACTTTGCACGCCTATTAAGAGTGCTGCGCGTTTGCCCAGTGAGGTCTAGGGCCACTCAAAACTCAGAAAAACACCTCCAAAGTTCAGAATTTTGTCACCTAAAGGCTTTCATCACATGAAACAAGAATAAAAATGGCTTGATGAGAAAGAAACATATTTTGAACTTATAGACTTGGACACAATGGAGGGTGAAAAGAAACTTCAAATGGTCATTAAAGGAAAAGACAAGTTGAGCTTGTTGTACAACTCACTGTTGATGAACAATGGGAAAACATGATCAATCAAGACCAGGAATATTGTCTTGATAGAGTCAATGAGAATTTAGAGAAGCTCTTGGCCAAGACTAAGAAGGAAAATGACATTCAGAGGAGGATGGCAAAGCATTATGCCATGAGAAACCAAATTGCTAGAGCCAAGCTCAAAAGAGCTCAAGAAAAAATTGAAAAACTTACTGAGCAAGAGGAGAAAAGAAAGTTAGATATTCTTGCTGAGGCATCTCTCCATGCCTCCACATATGAACAGCTATGAAACACATTTTTGGACACTTTTAACCATTTTGGGACATAAAATCACTTGCTGTGTTTTTCAGACAATTTTTAGCACAATCATGGAGGTCAAATGTGTAGCACCTCGGGCGCTACGCTCTTTTTTGGGGCATCCAATGAGGAAATGGTCAACATTTTTGGATTCACAATGATGAGTACATGCACCTTGTGCATTTTCTAAGATTTTGGAGTAGAATTGGTTGAAAAAAAGGGCCAAAAACTCTCAAAAAATGACCTTTCTGCCCTCTTTTTGGCCTGGGCGCTGCGTGCTGAGCAGTGTTGGGAGAATTGACTTTTGATAGGGCAAATGAACTCCAAATGAAAAAATTCAAGATGTTTTGGAAAGTAGACTTGATTTGCGTTCCATCAAGCTATTTTGGGTCCAATTTGGACACTGAGAAGGCACTCAAAAGTCCACCTGAAGATGAAGGAGTGCTTGGCATTGGCGCTGCACGCCTAGCATTGGTGCTGCGCGTTTGACAGTTTTTCCATATTTTCACTGTTTAGTCCCAGTTTTCACTTTCACCTTGGAAAATCATGATTTTATCCATGTAAATGATGAGTTGAATGTGATTATCATGTTTCTAGTACTTACTAGGGTAAATACATTAGGTAAATCAAGTTCATGAGGTGTAATGCATCAGTTTGTTTGGATTAGGGATGAGTCAGTTTGACCACCCTATTTTCTTGTTAGCAGTTCAGATTTTGTTGTAAACAACTCCTCCTCGCATGGATTCGACTCCCTGAGCTTAGGATGATTTGTTTGGGTTATATATGAGGCCTTTCCTTAGTCATTGTAATGGTTGGACTCAATGGGATGCTTATGTTTTGATTAGATATCATTTTGAATCAGTTACACAAGGAGATTAATGAAAAATTGCAACTATTTCTGTGGGATCCATGTGGTATAATGCTTAGTTCAGTTCTTATTTTGTATTCATGTGTTAAAATGTATTTGACTCCATTTCATCATTTCATACTCTTTATGTGAATGTATACAAGTCTGAAAGGCAAAATCCATAACTTTTATGCTTAGTTTTGGGTAGACATTTCGCAATCCGTGTTTTCTTCAGTTTAGGAAAAATCCATGAGGTTTACATGCTCTTCCTAGCTCCTCACCTATATTTTCACCTCATCCATCAAACCCTAATGTTTTGATCGCTGTGCCTAACTTGCCCCATCGAACACCCTGCAGTTTTGACCTAATTTCCTTGCCCTAACTATTTGCCTCCTCCTAATCCACAAAACCCTTCAAAATCAAATCAAAACCCTGTGCTACTATACCTAGCCTAATATCAATTTCTTGATCTAGTCAATTTGGCTGAGATTGTTATGGAGAGAGCCCTCTCCTGGCTGATTAGGGCTAGCTACTTGGTTAAGCGTGGTTTGTGGTTACCCTGGCATTGCCATCTTTCAGCCTGAGGTTCAATCCCGGTGCTAACACAACCCACAGGCGCGTGAAGCCAAACCACTACACCTTTACGAGCGTCCTCGGAGCATGTGAAGCTATAGAACGGGGTAGACAAGACGTGAAGCCAAACCAATACACCTTTACGAGTGCCCTTGGAGAATGTGCAGCTATAGAATAGAGCAGACAATGCGTGCAAGGTCTTTACTAATATTTCCCAACTGAATTTGGTCTCATAAATACCATTCTTGCAGAATATGTGTAACATGGGCTCTATAAGGAAGCCCTTGAACTCTTTTTAAAAATGCAATCAACTGGAATGAAGCCAAACCACATCATTGTGTCCCCCATTTTCTTCGCAACCTCAACAAGTTATTGCCGGCAAGTGCTGGATGATGACCAGGAACTGCTAGTTGTGGACAAAAACCTTTACCTGTCCTGCATGATGTGCACAAGCCATTCAGAAATTCATGAAGACTGACGGAGTATGGTCAACAGTGTGCGGCAACTTTCTTTACAAATCCGATGGTGGAAATAGTGACACTTGTTTTCTCGATGAACGGTGGAAACCAAAAGGGTAGACGACTGTGGGCAGTGAACCGATTCAAGAAGAAACACCTTCGGTGTAATTATCCACATTGCTGCAATGTATAAAATCTACAGTCTCCCTTTGTTATTTTTAATTTTTGGGATAGATTTTAATATTATTGATATTATTAACATTATGGTTTAATATAATTGATATTATTAATATTAAGGTTTAATATAAAAATTAAGATTTATTATTGTATATATGTATATATAACAAGTAAGGGTTTTCATATTAATAAAGATTAAAGACTAAAATCTTTACTTAACATTTGTGATACAAAAATCATGATGATAAAAGACTAGTAAAAAAGGTTGCAAGCTCTAGGGCTGCTATTCCATCTTACACTAAATATATTAATATTGTAGACCCTACAAAAACTACCAAGTAATGAACAAAATTTACATAGCATCATCAGAAAACATATATGCACAAGACGCTACTTAGAACTTCATGTCCACAAATTCAACAACGATTGTTTCTGTTGGTACCATTTCTTCTGAGTCGGCGAGTCTGTTTCCCTCCAACAATGACACTGGGACCTTCATCACTTGGAGATAATTACACGTTTCCAATTCTCGATGCTTCCATAGTAGATAAATGAATACCTTGAGCTTGCATTTCCTTGCTGAGACCTTTAACCACTTGTTCCATTTATGCCTGATGACAGAGAAACTTAGCTTCTAGGAAGAGCTGGAACAACATTCTCTACCTTTCAATCATATCTTCAAGCTTTTTGTTGGAAACCAACAAAGCTAGAGAAGCATCCATAGGTCTGTCCAGCACAAGGCTAGCATCAATGTTGTCCAAAGGGACAAAGGAATTTTCCATTGCATACCATAAATTGGACACTCAACTATATGACCCACTGATAATGAAAACACAAACTTCATAACCAGGATGAGGCGAGAACACAATGATACTTTGAGGGAACAAGGAATTCGATATATAGGTAGAGACACAACCATTCCATGAGCCAAATAACAACAATAAATCTAGATCCGTTACCCAAAGATCAATCATAAATAGAATTGATAGGGGATGAATGGAGTTAGATGAATACCTTAACTCCATTATTCTGCTCAAGGTCATACACTCTGCAGCCGAGACAATCCACCCTAGATCCCACCCACGGGAGAATAAATAGAAAATGCACCACTCTCTTGAATAAGATGAAGATACTTGCCACTTGTGAGCCCAATTAGGGGGTCGGTGAGGGAGCATAAATGGTCGTGGCTAGAAAGAGGCAAACTGTTAGAGCTTGATACCCATTCTTTTCTGAGAACATTGTCAAGCCTCCAAAATTTCCTCATTTTCATAGTTTATCTCCTGTATTTCACTCATTTTGCCACTTATCTTCCTATCACCATAGCTCTATTTTTTATTCAAAATCCATCAGAGCCGTAAAAATGAATTAATAAGGTAAAGTCCATTGTTACTAAAATATATACATTTTTCTTTCTGAAATTGACTTAATTAAGCATAAGTTACCCAATGTTGCATATTCTTTAGCTCCATTGACATTCTTTAGCTCATTTGATGGTTCTACAAGATTCCATAATCTACAAATCAACAGAAGCATATAGGAAGTTGCCAAATGGTGTTGAGATCGTGATCCACCTATTAGGCACCGATGGAAGTCCATAAATGAACTGCAATACTAAATTCAAACTCTCGGTCAAAGCACTAGCTAACGCAACTTTAGAAGGAAAAACATCAATCTAACAACATTCTTATCAAGCGAGCGAGATATTATGATTTGAAGAAGGCACAATATATGAAGAATGATGATGTGTTCCTTCATGATTCGCTTCTCCGATAGAGAATTGCTAAAAGGAAGAACTCTATTCAAAATAAATTACCAAGATGTTTCTTTATGCATCTAGTTTTTAGCCAATAGTTTCTTAGAATTGTTATTTTGAAATCCTTAGAAATTGCTTCATTTGGAAGTGAACAAGTAGTCTTTAGAGTCAAGTTAAATTCCAACTTTATTGTTATTTTGCAAAACTCTATGTATGTACTTCCAGTAATATAATATTAGTTATGGCTGCGCTTTTAAGAAGATTTGTGGTTGATTAAAGTTCACAATATGAGTTTTACAATTACTCGTGCATCTCAGGATGTCACATTGAAGAAGAACAAGTTATATTAGTTTGATTTTCATGTAGAATTCACTTGATTTCTAAGGCCCTATTTTACTTAAAGCTTTAGATTTAAATGCTTTGTTTTCATGCACTATTTTCATAGTCTTTCTATGCTCATTTCTTTCTTGTCCTTTTGCAGATCAAGCGCTTGAATAAAAACTAAAAACAACCAAAATATTTATTTAGTTATTTCTTTGTTTAAATAGTCTTAGATTTATAGATAATAAATAGACATTAATGGCTCTAATTTTGAATGTGCACACCAATAATCTCAATCTGCCTTGTAGATGCAATTCCAGTTTAATCCTTTGCTTACTTTGATAGAATATACAACCTTTAATTTCCATAACACAAAGTTCATTTGCTTTCTTAGAAATATAATTTTGTTTTCTTTCTAAGAAACAAAGTTTTGTTGCTCTCTAGAATAGAATTGTCAATTGAATTCTATAAATAAACTTTATGGCTTTAACTTCATTTTCATGCTCATTAAAGTATAATTTAGAATAAGAATATAGATTTAGGAAGCTCTCATAGAAATAGAATCTAGCATAAGAAGTTGAATGCTTTCATAAGATTGAAATTTAATTGTCCTTCATAACATAAAATTAATTTCATAGAATATATCACACTTGTTCTTCCTCGAATAGAAGTGTATTTTCAATTAAGTAGATTAAAATCACATTGATTTCTAGCTTAGAATTATCGCTTTCCTAGAACAATATCATTTCCTTTTAAAGAAGTTTTGAGCCTTGCTTTCCTAGGAAGTATTTGTGCTCATGTTAGATATCTTGATGATTAGGATTTGATTCTAGTCCTACAATTTACATCAATAGATTAGATTTCCTTTTTAAATTGAAAGTCAATTTCCTAGCATATATAATGCAAGTATACAAACTTGGATTGATAATTTAATGCCAAGTAATTTAACCAACAATTAAATTATCCAACATTTTTGGTGTCGTTTCTGGGGAGGTGACATACACACTTACTTTCAATTTAGGATGTCTTTTTATTCTCACAACTCTATTTAGGAGGAGCGGTAAGATGAGAAGTCATAACCTACATATCATGATTGTGGGGTTCTTCCTAACCAAAGCTATTGCAATAGCATTTCATTTTAGTTGTATTCATTCTTATATGCATAATTAAAAGCTCATATTAAAATCATTTAGGATGCATATATAGGGAACAAGATTTTAGAGGTAGATTTGTTAGAGGATATAGTTCAATTCCATCATCACCAACCACCCCCATTAGACCACATTGTGCTGTAAGAGCCACATCACCTTCCATATCACGCATTCCATATTTTCCAAGTAGAACAAGGCTTTTTGTGAGGTATAAAAGAACAGAAATTCTACCCAGAGAAGAACCAAATTCAATTACAAAAGTAGTTGTAGAAGAACCTATAGCCAAAGGAATCATCTTCATTTCTTCAATAGGTGAACAACTTATTGGACAAGAATTAGGAGTACCCAATGAAGAAGGAGAAGAAGAGGAAGAAGAACAAAATTTTCCTGAAGAACCATTAGAGGAACCAAAAGAAGACAATACAATTGACGAACCTTATATAAGGTATGAAGAATCAACATTGCCTGAAGAAGAAGTAGAGATATATGATGGACACATAGGAGGAGGAGAAAAAAATACCACCATTTGATGGTTGCATAAGAGGTGGAAGGCTTCCTCTTGGATGTGGTTGAGGTGGTAGATATGGACGAAGAGGAAGAGGAAATGATGTATATTACCATGAAGAGGAAGATATTTTGGATTTCAAATTCAAGAAACTGATACTGTTGTTACTATGAAAAATATTTCTCCATATGTTCTTCCTATCTTCCATGGTATGAGAACTGAGGATTTAGAAACATTTCTCTTTTAATTTTAGGTATTGTGTAGATCTTATGATTACTTGCTTGATGCTCAAAAATTGAACTTGTTTCCGGCCACATTGAAAGATCAGGCTCGCAAATGGGTTAATTCTATAAGGACAAGGGATGACATGAAAATAATTGTCTTAGAGAAATATAATAATTATTGTATACATCATTACCTTAGAGAATAAGTTTTTAAAATGACTCAAAAAGAAGATGAAAGCCTTGAAGATTTAGTGGAGAGATTTGCATCTACTATGAAAAGGGAAAAATTCCATAATCTAATACTTGAAACATTAAAATCCCTTTTACGTAGAGCTATAATGGATGAATGGATTGACCTTATTAACTTGATGGATAAAGGAGACATGTCTGATTTATCATTTGAATATATTTGCGAATTATGCAAACATATTTCAAGAGGAAAGACAAAATATTGCAGGAATTTCAGAGATCCAATTATGGCAAGAGTAAGTAAATCTGCATCTGGAACGGTGAGTTGAGAAGAACTTGGTACTTTGCTTGATAACTTTAAAACTAATATTCTTGGTAATCTTAGTGAGAAAATCGATATGCTAAGAATGCAGAATAAGAAAAAAGTAGAAAATGTTGCTTTGTCTATATCTTTTCCTAGATGTAGAAAGAAACATGCATTAATAAAATGCCCTCTTGATAGTATTGAAATTTGTGTTATTTGTGCAAAGGTTCATGCTACAAAGGATTTCCCTTCAATACAAATATTAAAGGTTGTTTACCAAGAAGAGGTCGGGACAAGTCAAATGCCAGAACAACTTTTTTATGTTGCTCCTAGAAGACCTTGGAAGCCTCATCAAACATGTATGGCACAATATCCTAATGCAAAATTTCAATATTATGCACAACTTGAAAGTAATTGGAACACACCCCTGCCTTGGAAAACTTGGCCACCTCAACCTTAAAATTCAACTTGGACACAAGGATGACAAGGTTCCTATGGTATAAATTGACAATACCCCCAATAGTTTCAATAATATCCTAAAAATAAACCTCAATACTATTCTCCACGACAACCTCCACAACCTGCTCAACCCCAAATATAACCTAAACTAACTGCAATTCAACCTCTTCCATTACCATATACCTAATTTCATAAAAAACCAAATTGGTTTCTTGCACAACTGCTCCCCAATCCCAATAATAAAGCAGCTTAGCAACCCATTTACAATGTTGAAGTCCAAAATTTTCAATATTCATGATAGCTCCTCTAGATTTAATTGATGTTCATCTTAGATGTGGGTGAATTTTACAAAAGAAAACACCTTTTGTTGTCATTCAAAAATATAAAGAGGAAAAAACTCTTGAAAAGAAAAAGAATCCTCAAATGGAAGAAATTTATACACAAACAAATGACAATGAAATAATATCAACTTCCACAACACCTCTAGTTGAGAAACCCTCTATATCCTTACAAAACCCTCCTTTTGTGGAGAGATTACAAATTGATAAAGGTTTAAAGGAAGCAAATAATATTACAAGATTATGACATGTTAGATGATTTGACAAATATTTGCATTAAAATCCATCTGCTTCAAGAAATAAAAGAAATTCCTATTTTTGCAAAAAAATGAAGGTGTTATGTATTAGAAAACCTGGAAGAAAAAGAAAAGAAATACAAGAATTACAACTCATAGGAAAAATTGCAGAAATTATGATGAGAAATACAACAATTGAAAAATACTTAGATCTAGGGAGTCCCATTGTAAAGATACATATCCATACTATTGAAATTCCAAACATATCGATCGACTTAGGTACAACTATAAATGTCATGACAAGGAATACTACGTATAAACTAAAATTAACCAATATTCAATATACTCCTACTTTATTACAATTAGTATACATGTATGTTATCAAACCAGAGGTATATTAAAGAATGTATCAATATCCCTAGATTCCTCGGAGTATCGAGTTGATTTCATGATATTCACTCCGAAAACTAATATAGGAGGTCATCCATTGATACTTGGTAGGCCATTGCTAGCCACAACTAATGCATTTATTAGTTGTAGATTGTTGGGTATACGACCAAAGTCCCACATTGACTAGAAGTGGGGAGGATCATGGGTATATAAGGATGGACAAATATCTCCATTAGTATGAGGCCTTTTAGGGTAAAGCCCAAAAACAAATCCATGAGGGCTTAGGCCCAAAGTGGACAATATCATACCATTGTGGAGATATGTGGTGTCCAGAGCCCTTACAAGTGGTATCAGAGCCAAGTTCCGAAGTTAGCCAAGTGGATGAATCCTCAGAATGCTGAACGAAGGTGGTGGGCCCCGGTAATATCACGATGGGATCCATGGATGAGCTCGGTTAGACAGGCAATGTGCTTCGGATTCTTCATGGACGTGTCCTGGTCCCAACACGGTGAAGAGGAGTTGACCTAGGATAGAGCAAGCTCTCGAGGTAGGTGGTGCTCCATGTAAGGCGTGTGCTTCTAATGCATTGGGGCAGAGAATCCTAGTTGGTAGAGAGTGGATGGATAGATAATCGTTTGAGGGGAGGCTCGATGGTCCTTTGTTTGAGGGGAGGATTGTTGGGTATATGACCAAAGTCCCACATTGACTAGAAGTGGGGAGGATAATGGGTATATAAGGATGGACAAATATCTCCATTAGTATGAGGCCTTTTGGGGTAAAGCCCAAAAACAAATCCACGAGGGCTTAGGCCCAAAGTGGACAATATCATACCATTGTGGAGATATGTGGTGTCCAGAGCCCTTACATAGATTCAATGACATGTTTATTTATGATGGCAATACCACTAAAAAGTTGACATTATATCCAATAGCAAGAGAAATAACTGAAATAGAGAATGAAGAATGGATTGAAGATGATAATGAAGATTATGAAGATATTCAACTAATTTTAACTATCTCACAAAATGATGAGGACGATCAATTAATGAATTTAACGAATAATCATGATTTTTCTTCGTATTGTCAACAAAATTATTGTGTGCATATGTTAGACCAAAGTTTTTAAGAGCATTGTAGTATTGAATAATTTTCATCTCGACAATCCAAAATATCATTGAACCTAATGAAATTTTTTTGAAATTCTCTTGTAGAGATTAATTAATCCAGGAAAAACATTAAATATCAACAATAACCTAGAGGAATTTCAAAAATAACATCTAATTAAGATGTTGCTGTAACATTCCTTTTCATTTGCATGAGAATATACATACATGAAAGGAATCAATCCGAATACATGTATGCATTATATTTATATAAAAGAGAGTATCAAACTTGTAAGACAACCCTAGAAAAGGATGAATCCTAATATAAGGGAGATTGTTAAAGAAGAGTTAAAAAAATTGCTCAATGTGAATTTTATCTATCCAATCCCAGATAGCCAATGTGTTTCACCTTTGGTTATTGTGAATAAGGAAAATGGGAATTAGAGAGTGTGCATAGATTATTGAGAATTGAATAAAGCATTTTTAAAAGATCATTTCCCATTACATTTCATTGATCAAGTTCTAGGTACATTAGCGGGAAAGAAATATTTCTCTTTTCTTGATGGTTTCAATGGATACAATTAGATTCAAATCACACCTGAAGATCAAGATAAAACAAGTTTTACATGTCCATGAGGTACGTATGCTTATAGAGTACTTCCCTTTGGTTTATGTAATGCATATTCTAAATTTCAAAGAGTAGTATTAGGTATCTTTTCCGACATGATCCATGATTGTGTAGAAGTGTATATGGATGATTTTACTATTTATGGGAATACTTTTGAAGAATCTAAGTAAAAATTGGAAAAATTCATTGTTGAAGAAGGAAGGACGAACCAATAAGTGGATTGAATTTGATACTTTTACCTGGCGGGACTAAGATGGATGCTAAGGGTAGGGAGGTCTTCGAGCGATGAGTGGGCCAACGAATGGACAAATCCAGAATGAACCGAGAATTGTGTTTTTATGGGGTGGTCAGATATGTTTCTTCAATTAAGATATCTATTCTGGGAATATGGGTAGTGATATATCTAAAGAGGGGTACATGTGTTTCATAGCATTAAGTGAGGTCGAGTTATGGCTTGAGGACAATGGCTTTAGGCTATGATTGTTAATAAGGGGCGAGAATACGAGCCACTCTACCAAAGGGAGAGGGTTTCTCTCTATGGTATTAGCAACTTGTAATCGACACCTTTTGGGAATGATCAACTGTTGGATCAACTCTTGGTATTGAGTGCATTGAAACCTAGAATTTACACTAGACATGGAATATCGACATATAATGGATAAGAAAAACCATACATTGAGTGCCTCACCACCTAAGACTCTTGTCATCAATGATTGTTACTTGTATCGAGAACCATATATTAGGGACCTTCTATTTGTCAATGGCGACCTCCTGTCAAGGAGTAGCGGCTATTGACATTGACCTGAAGGCATAATGTGGGCTTTATGCATCTGTTGGACCACCCCTCTCGAAATATGTTCGCCGTTGAATCCGTTAGTGAATCCATCTTGATGGCTTGACGTTCTGTGCCCTTGCTTTCTTACTTGCCTCATGGGTCGAGATAGATGTGTGCCTGGGTGAGGAAGGCATGTGCATACTTGATGGCTTGGATACGTTCTGTGTGCTTGCCTTCAATTCATGCTTGATGGCATGGGTCGAGAGTTAGGAAGGCATGGGTGTGCCTATTGAATTGAAGAGGTAAGGTTATCCCAACCAAGACACAAGACCTTATTAGACTTTTTAGATATCTCATGGGATGCACACAATGCATCTATATTTTTTCTATTCATTTCCTAAGCATGGGGTAGGTTGCCCTCACACAATCTCTCTCTCGGATCCATTGGATACTCCTCCTTCAGTGCACTTTCCATGCTTCCACTCAACTTATCACAACAACTCATTTCACTAGACATCCACTGAGGATAGTCCTTGGGGTACCTATCACACGGAGATATCAATGCCTTATGACAATCTTTCTTGGTCACACAAACCCATGAAAATCTTTTTGTTTCATATTATAGATCATCACCTATATGATATATTTATTTCTTGGCTGCCTCTTCATCTCAACTTTGGTACGAATCATGCTCTAGCACTCTACCTCATAGTTGTAGTTGTTCTAATTTACTGCCATCACATTCACTTAGACGATCTGGCTAATACCATTATCCTAGATCTAAGGTTTTGCACTAATCCAACAACAACCTTCAAGGATAATCTCTTTTCATTCATCCCCCCCTCTCCTTGACATGATACATAATCATTGTTTGAGCACGCACATCCTATCATCTCTAGAAGAATTGTTATTGATCCATCAGATCTCCAATAGAACACACACATTACTTTTATCCCTAGCGCTTCCAACACAACATTATCTAGTTTAAAGCAACACACTGGCCCTCTCATTTGCCAGCTCCCACATATACTACTCTTGTATTAGTCCCATGTGTAGTCTCATTTCCATTCAATCAGTTGAGTGACTCTTTCCCTAGCATGTGGAATGGAAATACTATTATTTCAGTCCTTAAAAGCGTGATTGAGGAGCATGCCCTCCTACTAACATTATCCACTCTTTTGGCTTATTGAGATAATCTAGTTAGGGCTTATACTCCCTTCTTCTATTGGTTAAAGCTTTCTTATATACGATTTCTTATTGAGATGATCTAGTCGGGTCAGACCTTTTCTTCCTTGGTGAAGACCTTAGTAATTGGGTAAGACATTCCTAACCGGGGTTAGTGTAAGTATCTTAGGGATAAGCTTGCTGGCTTTGGCAGGATCATTCTCCAAAGTAGAGGAAGATGAATCATGTATAGAAAGAAGAAGGTAGGTTCTTGGTGTCTGGAACATATACTAGCTCTAATTAGAAGGAAAAAATTGAGAGTAGCCTTCTTATCATTGAAGGTAGAGGTAGAAGCAGGAAAACTAGGCTCAACCCAAAAGTCAAAGATTCAACCAAAAGAAGTAGGTCTCGCTCAAGCTGGAAAGGCAGAACGGATAACCAACGAGAGCTTATTCCTGGCCTCAATGGAAATAAGAATAGCTTCCAACCCACCCTCATAGAATTGAATCGAAAGAAGAGTGGCTCAAGATGGAAAGGAAGAATGGAGAACAAGCTTCAACATTATATTCATATTGTTTCTCAATATGATGAGTTAGCTGTAGTGTTAGTTGTAGTGTTCTAGCATTAGTTGTAGTATGGCTAGTAGTACCATTCTTATGGGTTAGTAGTTTATGTTAGGTTAGGTTGTTTGTATGTGTGATGTATGGGTATGGGTGGCATGGCTTGTAAGATAGGATGGTAGGATGGTTTATTAGGTGGGATTGTGTGTATGGCTAGCTAGCTTGTTTGGTTGTTTCATTTTCATAAGTATATGCCTGTTTGATTGGTTGAGTTAGCTTGGTTTCATTAATATGTCAAATTGTGTAAGTGTAGTTAGTTTTATTGGTTGAGTTAGCTAGGTCTCATAGCTCTTGTTAGTAGGTCTAGGGTAATATTTCTATTAATAAGGATAGCTAGTTTGTATGTTTGGTATCTATGGATTGAAGGTTCTGAGTATGGTTGATAGTAAGTGTGTATTGGTCTACTTGTCTAATCTCTAGCTATAGCAATCATAGGATTCCATATGGTTGTACTTGTACTAATATCAGTAGCTATATGAGCTTGCATCAATTCTTCTAAAGCCTCTTAAAAGGCCATTTTCGTTCATTTTATCACCACTTTACCCACACGTTGGTACCCAACCCTTGGCCCACGACTAACCTTAACTAGGCGGCCAAAGGGGACTTATCCTACTCCAAAATTCCCTACTCCAAACAACTCTACTCAAAACTCCAACCTCAACCCTTGACCCCTAAAACTTGAATGAAAATACCTACCTTCCTCGATCTATACCCTCAACCCTCGAACTCACCCTACCAGCGCTGAAGTTACTTGATTTTGATAGATAATGCATTACTCACTATCTGGGAATAGAACCAAAGCATATTTCCTTGTCCTTGCCTTGGGGATCTTGTCTTATTATGACAATTGAGAGAACCTGGCTCACAAACCTGCTCGAAGGGGGAAGAAGCGTATAACATTGTTCTAGGAATTGTTTTGTCCTCTGGATCCCTTCCCATCCCAATTGTCAAGCCTTAGTTGACACTTTCACTTCTGCCTTGTTCAATATTGTCCCTTTTATACAATCCCTTTTCCCCGAACCTTCGTTATAAGGCCTTCGCAGAGCTCTTTGAGGGGCTGGAAGTAAGTAAAAATCATTTATAAAACTATATGAGATTCTGCCCTCAATCTATCTCAGGTAAGGTACCCTATTTTATTCCTTCTCTCATGCTATCTATGTTGACATCACGCTTCTTATTATTTGATTCTTGGTTAACTATTCTTTCTTTCCAACCGTATTTATCTCTTTGGCAATTCATTCGTTTGGTTCTTAGGGAAGTCTACCTACTCCTAGAATAGATAAGAAGTATGGTTCCTCCTTTAGATCTCCTATTTATTTCCTTTCCGTTAGTAATTCCTAGTTCTTTTTATGTTGACATCAGAAGAAACGAAAACGATGAAAGCACAACAATAGTGGCAAAGCATCGAACATACACTCTGAATGTCTATGTCTCAGGTGGGCCTAGCTATTTCCACCCTAGAAGATTAGTTGCGCAAGGAGCCACAGAATGCCCCAAAGCTTCTCCATTAAGTAATGTGGCTAGGTAGGTAGTTTTTCTTAGAATGATGACTATTGAATGATCATTTCAACGACATAATGGATGGAAATTCGATTTATGAAGGGGAGGTGCCTGGGGGTGTCCTTATAATAACGATACTGACTTGAAGGACTCCCATGCTTATGGATATGGATGGAGGAAACACATTTATGGTGCTGAAATGATTTATTGGTGGATCCAGTTGGAAAGGCGATTGGGGTAGAAGGGTTTCAAGGGCGGGTTGGAAGGGAACGGTGGTTGGGACAGAAGGGGTGGGCGATCGATAAGGGTTGAGAGGGCTCTCATTAATCTGATTTCCAGCCCCCAACTACATTGAATGGTTATAATAGAGTATGCAAAAGGGGATACTTCCATCCCAGGGGCCGTGAGAATGCTAAATGCCTAAGAAGGAAGCTTATGCTGCTTCCATGGTCGTCAATTGGCATAAAGTGGATTTCTTCGAGATTTCTTCTTTATTCTCTTATTGGTTGGGGTGATCCACGAGGATATATAGACATCATAGTTGAGATACCTAGCTCGTGGAACTCACTTATGTTTTTTTCGACTAAAGAAAGACCTCCTTATCTTGATCGTGCACTAGGATCCCGAAACGGTTGCATAGGACTAATTTATTTCTTTCGTAGAGAAACGCATGGAAAACATACTAAATCCAACCAAAGGTGGTGGTCCGTACAGATGGGGCAGTGATAATGCAAAAGGAAACAAAATAGAAGTTGGATGGGAACCTCTAATCCCTCCCTCTAAGTGGGCTAGCAATCACTAGAACGAGAAAAACTCAATTTACGAAGTAATGAATAGAACGAGACCTCAATTAATCTCATCTTTTCAAGGAAGAAGAAATTGATGAATAGGAAGAGATAATCTTCTCCAATATTTATTCTTCCCCTCATCTCTCCTTGCCCTAAAGAGACAAGCGAAATAATACCTCCTTGCAATCTATCTATGATATTTCAGATTACTTTGGAATGGGGTAAGGAGAGGAGGTAATGACATGTATATCACGAGCATATAGGGGTTGTTCCAGTGCTTATTTAGTCACTCAATCCCTATTTAAGTGAAGTTAATATATCTATAGGAAAGAACAAATTTAATAATTAGTTTATGAAATTCTCAGATAGGGTAGGGGCAGCTCACGTGTGGTCCTGCCCTAGCTCTGCCTAGGTAATCGATGCATTCATTGATTGATCTATTGAATTTGACTGTATATTATGATGTGTTTATGTGGGGAGTGATCGACAATGGAAAATACGAATGATAAAGTATCAAGCCCCTTCCTTCCCGCCTTTTGAGAGAGATGCAACAAAACCAAGATCGCCCCTACAGTGGGTTACAAGAGGAGGCCGACTGATTGTTGGTGCATAGTAGAGTGGCTTTGCTTTAAGACTCTCCTTGCTCACTAGAGATATTTAGTGAAGGGCCCGTAGTAGGCAACTGAGTCATAGTGAAGCCCACCATAGCGAGCCTTAATAAGGAAGCCCACCCTAAAGTGAATGAGGAAAAGCACAGAGTATAGTGGAATAAGACAGAGCATAGAGGGGACAACACAAATGCTAAAGGATAATGAAGAGAGAGTGAATAAATGGAGGGCGCATAAGTAAACAAACAAAGAAGACTACGAATGATAAAATAACATACATACATATGATATAACAATGACCTAAACTGTGACCAACTAAGTCTCTCACTATATTGGGTGGGCAACTATTATATTATATGATAGATATGCCAAGTGTTTATTCAAAACGATGGTGGGCGAGCCCTCAAAACCAAAGCTATGGGGTAATAAACTATAATGGTTACACCTAACCTTCACTGTGCATCACTCATGCTAAAGCCTTAGGGTCAGGTGGTGCATCAATCTGACCATGGGTAGCCCTCCCTCCATACGAATCACATAATGGTAGTAGTAGGTAGAGAAGCCCTCCTTCCTTCCTTGATTGATTGTACAATGTATCCATCAATCCCATCCCTTAATAGCCTTGATTGTATTCAGTAGTGATAGGAGTCTTCCTTGCTAGATGACATTCCATCCATTGCTAGCATGGATAACATTCCCACTGGTGTACAGAGCATAGGAAGAATTCCTTCCCGATACTATTTCTTTATGGGAACCATCATACAAATGTTGCTCTACTAATGATTGTTGTTTGTCTCTTCTGTTATCACTCCTTCAGATCTCCAAGGTTGAGGAAGAGTCCAGCTGAGGTAACCACAGACCAATATTTTGACTCAGTAGCTAGCCCTACCAGGGCGGAGAGGGATCTCTCCAAAGAATCATAGCCAGGAGGGCTGGATGGATTAGGGTTTTATTATAGGTATAAAGTGCAGAGGTTTGTTTTGATTTGATTTGATTGGGTTTATTGCTGGATGAGGATATTAGGTCAAAGAGGCTAGGTTAGGGCAAATAATATATGATTACAGACATTCAAAGGGGAAGGGTAGGAAGAAAACCTAACACTTTAAGGTGATTTGGTGAGATGGTTTAAGGCTGATGAGGAGCTAGGAAGATCATGAAACACGTGAATTCTTCCTAAACTGAAGAAATGATTACAAAATGTGAAAGTTTCCCCAAAACAGAGCATGGAAACTCATGAATTATGTTCATCAACTTGAAAACTATCACAAAATAGACATGAAATTGTTGGAATAAACAACACATTCAAACATATGAGACAATAGAAGAAACAATGTTAAATATTCATACCACAAGTATCCCAAGGAAATAGCTGCAACTCATCTACTAAAACTGGCCAAAATCTGATACAATAGTGTCTCTGATCACTAGTAAAACATCCAACTGAGTCCAACCTCTGAAAAGAGTAAAGAAAGGGAAGATATAGACATCAAAATAAACTCCTCTCAACCTTAGGGGTCGAATCCATGAGAGGAGGAGCAGTTCCACCAAAATTTGAACTGATAGCTAGAGTGTAGGGTGGTCAAAATGACTCATCCCTAATTACATTGAAACTGATTCATCTAACTTGATGAAGAATATTAACCTAATGTATTTAACCATAGGTAATATTAAAAGACCATAATTACATTTACTATATCAGTTACATCAATGAAAATTGATTCGCAGTGCGAGTGCTCTATGTGCAACACCTTTAGCCTATGTGCAACGCCTTCTTCTAGATGATTTTTGAAGGGGTTGCTGATGTCCAAATTGAGCTCAAGATAACTCATTGGAAATATTAAAATGTCTACTTTCCATCAATTCACTTGTTTCCAAAAACTAACAATATTTTACCCTCCAAAAGATCAATCTCCCAAGACTACTTATGTGCGCAACGCTTAGCTAAAAAAGAGGGCAGAAAGGTGATTTGTGTTTTTGGCCATTTCTCCCTGTTAAATTGTCCAATTTTGGTGTGCCAATAGGCAAAATTGTATGTTCATGGCCTTCTGAATCTAATGATGGTCTTTTTTTTCCATTTGGAGGCCTCTAGCATAGGATGGTTCAACTGTGCCATAACTATCCAATGTTGCATAAAAAACCCAAAAATGCCAAAAAGTGCCCAGAATCCTATCAAAATTGGTGTATGAGCTGTTGATGATGTGTGTTAAGCTTGGAAAGAGTCCTCAACAAGGATGCCCAGTTTTCCTTTCTCCTCTTGGACATTTAGGTTTTCAATCTTTGACTACACTTTCTTGAGTTTTGACCTTGCTATTTGGCTTTGTCGGCAATAATACTTTGCCATCCTCCTTTGTATGTCATTGTCTCTTTTAGCCTTGTCTAGGATATTTTCAAGATGGTTGTTAACCCTCTCAAGCCAATTCTCCCTATTTTCATTGATCATTATGGCCAATTGCTCATTTAGGGTTAGCTCATTTGCTAGTTCAACTTCTTTTTGTTTCTCTAGTTCCAATTCTCTCTTTAGGCCTTTGGTTCTTGGCCTTTTCCTTGGCACTTGTTCTTCTAGCTCATCAGGATCACCATATTTTCCATATTCTTCATCAAGTAAGGCCTTAGCCCTATTCTCTTCTCTTTTGGCTTTAAGAAGGTCCACTTCCATGATCAACAATTTTGTTTCCAATTGTTGGTTTTCTTGCTCAAGAAATGAAATGACATATTTAGCTCTTCCCAATTGAGTTTGCGATTATTTGATTTGGGCTTCTTTCTCTTTGATGATCAAGCTTGTGTTTTCATGATCATCATGCTGATCCAAGTGAACAAGGTCAAACTCTGTTCCTGTCTCATGGAAGTCTTCATCCTCATGTTTGATCTCTGCCTGAACCTCTGCCTTTTGTCATTTTTTGCTTGCCCTTCTGTACCTGCTTTGCTGATGAAGAAGGTAGGCCCTTCCCACAATTTGTGGGATAAACACCTGTCTATGGCCTCTTTGATAAGTATGTGCCAATGTGCTCAAATCTGACCTCTTAGTTTCGCTCTCGAGGACCTTGACAATAAGATACCAAACCGTGGTGGTATATTAGCTACCACCACATCCATTAAGCCATTATTTGCCATAATTTGGTCGAGGGATACTACCAAATCTTTTATTAGACCAAGACAATGGACCTTACCAGAATCAAAAGAATACAAGTCATGGTATTCACGAGTTATATCTAGACCTAATTTTTCCATGATGGCTTTGGGCATTAAATTATGGGAGGCTCTGGAGTCAAGCATGGAGTTATGAAGAATGCACTAGTGGATTCTTAAACTGAGGTAAAATGGAGGAACCTCACTATCTTCTGACTGACCATCTATGGCTGGACCAAAAATCAATTCAGGCTGGTCATCTTCAACAGTAATCATGTCAGACATAGGGTGTTACACAACATTTTGTCACTGTCCCTATACTCCTCGTATACGATCCTAGAGGACCTATACAGTGTACCCGACATGCTTTCCCATCATGAAGAAACCCCCAGTATGTCCCTCTTCATGAACAGAATAATTCCCCTTTGCATCATTTCCCAAGGATCTTTCTTCTATCCGAGTCGAAAAGATTGGTGCTACTAATCAGTTTTCTCCTCGTGCCGATTTACAGAGGTTAAAAATAGCCCTCGTGCCTTTTGGATTGACTGAGCCTTTTTCCAGTCGTGCCGATCCTCTTTTGGAAGGTTTTTTAAACAAGGAGCCGAAGCTTCCATGTCTAGAAGCTTCGTAATGGAAGTCTGGTAGATGGTTGGGCTGGATAGAGTTGAGGAAATCAGTTTGGGCTCCTTTCCCTTATTAGGATGGAACAACCTTAAGAGATAAGACATTATACCAATATGAAAGGAACCATCTCCCATCCATCCAAGCTATATAAACCTCTCTTTTTCCCAAGCAAAAGCTAGTTGGATTTTTGGAGTAAGTTTGAATAACCAACAAGTCATCTATAGCTTGTAGCTTTCTAGTGTATGTTCGAGGGAGAATAATGTGATTTTGGTTTGGTTTGAGACTAGAGGGAAAGAGGCCTTAAAAATTCCATTGTTGGGGCTATCCATGAAGTGCTAGCAGAAGTGTGGGAACCCAGATATGTCAGAGGAGACCAGCAACGTCAAGGCACCAGTTGTAATCTCTTTTTTATTTATGTAAATGCAACTATTGATTGTTTTCCTACATGAAGTGTCATTTTACATCTTTATGGCTTAATGTTCCTTGACCTATTAAGTAGGTTGAATACAATATTGTATGCTATCACGTTTGTTGTTGTTGTTGTTTACTTGTTTCAGGTATTCGAAGGAAGGAAACGGAAGATAACTGGAGTGAGGAAGCAGGATCATCACCAAGCAGAATAACGTTCTGAGAGGTAGGCCCTCTTAATTGATTCTAGCTTAAGGAGATTTTCCATAGATTGTTTGTTTGTGACTAGACTTGCTCTCTCAGGATAGAGGAATTGTTTGTGTCCGCACTGAGAATTTCCTTGCAGGCTCCTTAAGCCCAACTTCCTGTTGGGTATCAGAGGCTTTCTTCTAACCCTCTCCTAGTTGGTAAAGATATTGACTTGGATTCATCTCTTGCCCATCCTCCTCTTCCTGAGCAAGACTCTCTTATGTCTATTTTCGACCAACCATTGGTCGAAAAGAGTGTTGACTTGGGTCCACCTTCAGTTGTTCACTCTGTTCCCGAAGAGACTGGTGATTATACTGCTCATGTGCTTCTCATCTCCTTAGATTCTCATGAATCGAAGAGTGACCCTCCCATCCTAGTTGTTTAGGAGAGTCCTTCTCCTATTCCCACAGAGCATGGGGGAAATCATATGATACCCCCACCAAGTAGTTTTGTCGTTTCTTTTGATTGGAGTAAATTCATTGCTTTCCGCCTTCCATATTATATGCCTTTCCAGATCATAGTACAAGCCTATAATATGGTAGTGCATGGAACTATATTAGATGAAGGCGCGTCTGTTAGCATCATGTCTTCTACTACTTGGCAAGCTTTAAGTTCCCCACAACTTGTTCGTGTCACCTAGAATTTGTTGGCTTTCAATGAAGGAACTAGTTAACCCTTAGGTATCCTTCCGAAGTTCCCTATTACTTTGGGAGGAAAGACCATCTATATAGACACGATGGTAGTCCAAGGTCCCTTATATTTCAATCTTCTCCTTGGACACGACTATGTTTATGTCATGGGAGCTCTTGTTTCTTCACTTTTCCGTGTGGTTTGTTTTCTACATGAAGGGAGAATTGTGACCATTGATCAACTGTCGTTCATTGGCCAAAAAGCACCTCCTTTGTAACCATCGTCCCCTATCGGCTCTTGTTTGCAAATAGTGCCTTATCCCCACCATAGGTCAATTATATGGCTATTCGTTCCCTCTCTGCACCTGCTGATGATCACACAGATGGTATTTTACATTATGTACTGGGGGCATTGGAACCTGATTTGTCTTTGGTACCAAATGACATGTATTCCTCTTGGAGCATGGTTCTTCTGTCTAGTGAAGACCTCTTGGGATCCATGTTCTCGAATGGTTCATGAACAAAGGGTGTGAGGATAATTCCTGGTCTTGTGTCAACCTCGTTAAAAAATGAAACAAAGAGTCATGAGGATGGTTCCTTGTCTTGTGACAACCTCATTAAAAAATGAATCAAGGAATGTAAGCATAGTTCCTTGTCTTGTGTCAAGCTTTTTAAAAAATGAAACAAAGGTCACGAGGATGATTCCTGGTCTTGTGTCAACCTCGTTAAAAAATGAAACAAAGGGTGTGAGCATAGTTCTTTGACTTGGGTCAAGCTCGCTAAAAAATGAAACAAGGGTCTCGAGGATAGTTCTTTTACTGTGTCAACCTCATTAAAAAATGAAGCACCTCCCTTTTCCAAATCTAGTCTTTGATTAAGATCTCATAAAATCCCAGTCGAGTCTTTCCAAGATATCGAAAGTGAACCTTCATTCCATCCACCTAGTTGACTGAAATGAAGCTTCGGGAGCATGTACCTCGATTGAGTCATTATGCCGGGGGCATGCAAACTTATCTCAAGCATAGTTTTTCATTTCAAGCTTGTGTAAACATGAAACTGAATTCAAGCAGAGTTCTCCATGGTTCAAGCTTGAGTAAAAATGAACCCATGCCCAATTTACATCTCGTGATTGTCATTTTTATCATCTAATTTCTGCTAGATGAGCCTTGGTTGTTTCATTCCATCACCACCATCCCTTTGGCCAACCATATGATTTCACTTGGTTGTTTTTCCTTTCCTAAGGGACCGCAAAAATGAGTGGTTTTATTAGCCAACCTCTTGAACATTACATGTTTCGAGCAGTTCCACCATTGCCGAAACCAGTTGCTACCCTTTATACCACTCTTTCCTCTAGGATGAATCACCTTTAAGCTCTTTTCTGACTCGTAAAAGATGAAAATATTGCCGAGTATTTTTCCTTTTTTAACTCGTAAAAGAGAATAAAAATGGGGGGTCTGCTTTCAAACTCTTTTTCGACTCTTTAAACACAAAAATATTGCCAATATACTCGACTCTTTGAACTCGTTAAAGGCTGTGAAACATCGTGCACCCAATATACGTTTACCCCTTTTTCGGGCTAGGATGCACTATTTATGAAAAAGATACTCCTCAACTGAAATGGTCAAGCGGTTCTCTCAAGTATCGTTTTCTACCTTTTCAGGCTCGAGAGACACAATGTATGAAAAGGGACCATGTGGAGTTTTCTTTTCTGTGTCTTTTTCAAACTCTCTAAACATGAAAAAGGTACCGAGCTACCCCTTTGTCGAACTCATTAAAACATAAAACGACATTGGATTCGTCGCCATGACGAACGTGAGCTTCTCCTTCCTAGGGCTCATTAAACTTACTAGGTTGGATTCGTTCGAAGGATGAACTTACAGTGCAAGCATATGCTCCTTCAAGCTTGTGATAAAAAATAATTGGGGTACCTACTAGAAATGTTGGGGGAAAATTTGGAAATTCTATCAGTTGTGTCGGCAGCTCTCTCTTGAACATGACACTTTCTGCTTCGTGTCGGGTTGGGATATCATCCTTTCCATTTAACCTTCCTGGGTTCGGCCGCTCATTGTTGCCTTCCATTTGATCTTTGCCACGTCATCATGACCATTGATCCTATGGATCCAACCATTGCCAAATTCTGGAATGTCGCTGATATGTTCAAGAGTTAGTCCCTCTGTAGTTACACTTACTCTTGATTCTATGTATCATCTGGAATCATTCGCATCCCTTTGTCTTATGTCAATGATGTGGGATACATCATGAACATCCTTCGACATGGTCACTTCCTATCGACTTCAACTCATTATCCAGGAAGCTGGCCGAGAGACTCCCTTCCAGTACCTTAGAGCTTACATGCCCTAATGGCAAGTTCTTCGCACTCGACGACAAGTTCACATCATTGGATTTCGACCAGGTGATTTCACGGGTGTTAGGCATCAGTTCCTTTATTCACATTCTGTGAACTGTGCTGCCAATACCTTGAGAGCCATTGTCATTATTGGTGGTTTCTCTCACGCTTGTTAACGGTTCACATCATTGACTGGTAATCAAGTGACTTCCTAGCATGTTTGACTTCAACACATTCATTCACATATTAGGATTTGTACTTTGATCAGGTCGTTTGGATCACAAGACCCTGGGCTAAGATTACACAAGTCCAGGTTGCGAGGTGATGTGACAAGGTCATGTTGATATAATGTCTCTTTCAGATGGATGGATGTGACCATACCATGAGTTGTTATATGTGATCCTTCTCATTATTGGATGGCTGTGATAATACCTTTGTTTCGTTATAATCCTTTCTACTGGATGGTTGTGACTATGCCTTGGATCCATTCACATGATCATTCTCTGAATGGCTGTGTCCATACCACGATTCATGTATAATTATTTAGAGTTTTCAGTGATGTATATGTATCTATGCTTGCTTGCAGGTTTTCTGATAATAGACTCAGGTCCCCCGCTTCCACATGTAGAGCATTTCACCCATCACTCTAGTTCGGCCTTCACGCTTTAGGGGGCATCTATTACACATCATTTTTTCACTGTCCCTGTACTCCCCGTCTACGATCCTGGAGGACCTCTACAGTGTAACCGACATGCTTTCCCATCATGAAGAAACTCCTAGTATGTCCCTCTTCATGAGCAGAGTAATTCCCCTTTCCATCATTTCCCAAGGATCTTCCTTCTATCCCAGTTTACAAGATCGACACTACTGACCAGTTCTCTCCTTGCGCCAATTTATGGAGGTTTAAGCTATCCCTCATGCCGTTCAGATCAAATGAGCCTTTTTCCAGTCATGCTGATCCTCTTTTGAAAGGTTTTTTAAATAAGGAGCTGAAGCTTCCATGTCTAGAAGCTTCATAATGGAAGTCTGGTAGATGGTTGGGCCAGATAGAAGCGAGGAAATCAGTTTGGCCTCCTTTCCCCTATTAGGATGGAACAAACTTAAGAGATAAGACCTTCTCCCATGATGAGAGGAACCATCTCCCATCCATCCAAGCTATATAAACCTCTCTTTTTCCCAAGCAAAAGCTAGTTGGAATTTTGGAGCAAGTTTGAATAACCAACAAGTCATCTATAGCTAGTAGCTTTCTAGTGTATGTTTGAGGAGAATAGTGTGATTTTGGTTTGGTTTGAGACTAGAGGGAAAGAGGCCTTAAAACTTCCATTGTTGGGGCTATCCATGAAGTGCTAGCAGAAGTGTGGGAACTCGGATATGTCGGAGGAGACCAACAACGTCAAGGCACCAATTGTAATCTCTTTCTGATTTATATAAATGCAACTATTGATTGATTTCCTACATGAAGTGTCATTTTACATATTTATGGCTTAATGTTCCTTGACCTATTAAGTATGCTAAATACAATATTGTATGATATCACGTTTGTTCTTGTTGTTGTTTGCTTGTTTTAGGTATTCGAAGGAAGGAAATGAAAGATAGCTGGAGTGAGGAAGCAAGATCATCACCAAGTGGAATAACATTATGAGAGGTAGGACCTCTTAATTGATTCTAGCTTAAGGATATTTTCGATAGATTATTTGTTTGTGGCTAGACCTGCTCTCTCGGGCTAGGGGAATTGTTTGTGTTTGCACTGAGAATTTACCTACACCACATAGGGTCAACTTTCAGCATTTTAATTATATCAGACTTGTAGTGGCTATTTTTGACAAGTTCAGTAAGAGGGATTGACACTTTAAACTTTGAAATTTCAATTTCTAAATTGAATGAGCTAGATTTATCTACCTCTTTTTGGATGATGTCTCTTTTCTCAGGCAGATCTTTTGATGTCTGATCTTTATTCTAACTATCATGGTCCTTGTTTGGATTGCTTGTAGATGACTGATTTACTTTGTTTTGGTTAGTTGTTGCCAACTCTTTTCCTTTACTTTGATTACCTTGAGGCATTGCCTTCAGTTGGGTATCCTTTTGCTGCGATGTCCTTTTCTGAATGGGAGTGATTGGGACATCTCTATTTCTCAAGGAATATTTCTCTGCTGAGAGTTGAGTGCATTCAAGTATCCTCTTTGATAATCATTTGATTGGGTTTCCAATGCATAGTCATTCGCCAATATGTAGTCTTCATATTTAGGTTCCTCCGTCTTCTCGACATAATTCTCATTTTTAGTCAAGAAAATGGGATGGTAATCTTCCCTAAAGAAGTGGTTTTCTTTGACAATCGGGTCTATTTCATCCTCTAATTCGGCTTGAGCATAATTATGCTGCAAGGGTGTTCGAATTTGTTGCTGAGATGTTGATTCCTCAAGAGATTTCTGCTCTCTTTGTTTTATCGTGTATTGAGGTTGTTGCTGGTTTTTGAAATTCAGATTCCTGACTTGTGGCTCCTGTTGTCTATCCGAATTTATCATTCAGTCAACAATCCTCTCCATGGTTCTGATCAAAGCATCTAGTTTGAGATTGGTGGAAGAAGAGGGTTCTTCTTTGATGGTTACTTTCTTCTCTAGTTTCTCATGTTTCAACCGAGACTTTTTAATCATCAAGTTTGCTTCCATGCTCATTGCATTATTTTGCATTTCTTCCAGAGTGGCAGGATCTCTTTCCCTTAGTTGATAAGCCATCTCTAGATCAAAGGCATCCAGATAATGTTGAAGTGCCAAATCAGGTAGAGGTTTCATGTTATTTAGAATGGAATTGTAGATCCGATTGAACATTATAGTAAACTCATGAATCATCTCATTAGGATTCCTTTTTAATGTATTGTATTCTGCCAAGATCTGCAATGGATTCTTCTTTTCTTGCCACCTGGCTAAGAACAACTCATTTAGCCTCTAAGGAGTATCAATGGAGCGAGCTGCCAAACCACAGAACCATTTTTCACATCTCTAGAAAAAATTTGAGCCATTAGTCTCATTTTGGCATCGTCTTCATCAAACTCCTCTAAATCAATGAAATCAACATTTTTGTCAGTATGTTGTTGTGCTATGATTCTCAGACTGCCATCAAAAAGAGGAAGTCTCTATCCATAGGTCTGAGGTAATGCTGCCAACTGACCAGGTAAGTGTAAGGAAGAAAATCTCGCCATGACTACTGGGGGAGGGCGTACGGGGATTAGAATGGGTTGAGTTGGCTAGGATGAAGATGGAGGTGTGGATACAGTTGTTTTCAGAGGTGCAGCAGAGGGTATGGCAGAAGATAAGATTTCAAGTTGATACTGGATATAGGATTTTTTTCGCAATAATTTGTAATTGATCAGCTAGGTTTTGAAGTTTCTCAAAATTAGACTAAACCTCACGATTAAGTTTTGAAGAGTGAGATGTAGCAGAAGGTTGATTAAACAAAGATTTTGAGGCGGGTAAGTATGAATCAAACTTTATGGGATCAAACACTACCTCATTAAGGCAAGACTCAAACTTGGAATGAAACAGGGATAACTCAAATTTAATATCAAAAGGAATATCCTCAATACTCAGTATCTGATCTGGAAAGGAAGTGGTCCTTTCCAACTTTGTGCTTTTAGTCTCGGGGAAAGGGACTTTAGGTTTTCTTAATAATCTTTCAGGATCATCAACATGAGAAGGAGGGTTCGGGTCAGGGTTTGACTTGGTATATATTTTTGAAGCCAGAATCTTAATAGGGTCAAAGACTATGTAAGGTAAAAGATTTCAGACTTGAGAGAAACAAGAAAGCTTCACACTTCACCACCGAGGAATTTCTTTCAATAGAAAATTTTAACAGGTAACGATCAAGAGCTTACCAATGGCATGATGTTTTATTGAACTTGTGATTTGTAAACTTCTTTGATTTTTGAACAAGATCTGAATATATTCGACTGAATCAGCTGCATCAGGATGCAAAATTTGATCTTATTTGTCTCCTCGAAGCCAACTCTACAATCTTGACACTGCAATTATGAAATCAACCTTTTGAAACTTAGTCCCATCATCCAAAGGACCAAATTCCAATGAAAATTTGTTGTAAACCCAGGGAAAACGAATCTTTTGTTCCTCGGCAGTGGCACCAGTATGTTATCACTCCTCCGGATCTCCAAGGTTGAGGAAGAGTCCAAATGAGGTAACCACAGACCAATCTTTTGACTTGGTAGCTAGCCCTACCAGGTTGGAGAGGGATCTCTCCAAAGAATCACAACTAGGAGGGCTGGATGGATTAGGGTTTTAGGCTAGGTATAAAGTGCAGAGGTTTGTTTTGATTTGATTTGATTGGGTTTATTGCTAGATGAGGATATTAGGTCAAAGAGGATAGGTTAGGGCAAATAAGATATGATTGCAGACATTCAAAGGGAAAGGGTAGGTAGAAAATATAACACTTTAAGGCGATTTTGTGAGATGGTTTAAGACTAATGAGGAGCTAGGAAAAACATGAAACACATTAATTCTTCCTAAACTGAAGAAATGATTACAAATTGTGAAAGTATCCCCAAAACAGAGCATGGAAACTCATGAATTCTGTTCATCAACTTGAAAACTATCACAAAATAGACATGAAATGATTGCTGGAATAAACAACACATTCAAACATATGAGACAATAGAAGAAACAATGTTAAATATTCCTACCACAAGTATCCCAAGGAAATGGCTGCAACTCATCTATTAAAACTGGCCAAAATCTGATACAATAGTGTCTCTGATCACTAGTACAACATCCAACTGAGTCCAAACTCTGAAAATAGTAAAGAAAGAGAAGATATAGACATCAAAACAAACTTCTCCCAACATCAGGGGTCGAATCCATGAGAGGAGGAGCAGTTCCACCAAAATCTAAACTGATAGCTAGAGTGTAGGGTAGTCAAAGTGACTCATCCCTAATTACAATGAAACTGATTCATTTGACTTGATGAAGACTATTAACCTAATGCATTTACCCCTAGGTAATAGTAAAAGACCATAATTACATTTAATATATTAGTTACATCAGTGAAAATTGATTCCCAAGGATGAAAACCAAAACTGGAGCAAAACAGTGAAAAAATAAGGCAACTTGCCTATGCGCAGCGCCAGTGCTCTATGCGTAGTGCCTTTAGCCTGTGCGCAACGCCTTCTTCTAGCTGATTTTTGAAGGGGTTTTTGATGTCCAAATTGAGCTCAAGATAGCTCATTGGAAAGCTTATCCTATCTACTTTCTAGAAATTCACTTGGTTCCAAAAAATGATAAGATTTGACCCTCCAAAAAGTAAATTTCCCAAGACTTCTTATGTGCATAATGCCTAGTTGAAAAAGAGGGTAGAAAGGTGATTTTTGAGGTGTTTTTGGCCATTTCTCCCTATCAAATTGTCCAATATTGGTGTTCTAATAGTCAAAATTGTATGTTCATTGCCTTCTAACTCCAATGGTGGTCTTGGTTTTTCATTTGGAGGCCTTTAAAAGATGCGCAATGCCTAGGGCGACGCACATAGGATAATCGAACTGTGCCAAAAACTGTCCAAGTTGCACAAAAAACCAAAAATTCCAAAAAGTGCCTAGAATCCTGTCAAAATTGATGTGTGTTAAGCATGGAAAGAGGCCTCAACAAGGATGTCCAGTTTTCCTTTCTCCTCTTGCACATTTGCGTTTTCAAGCTTTGACTTTACTTTCTTGAGTTTTGACCTTGCTATTTGGATTCTTTGGCAATAATACTTTGCCATCCTCCTTTGTATGTCATTGTCTCTTTTAGCCTTGTCTAGGAGCTTTTCAATATGGTTGTTCACCCTCTCAAGCCAATGCTTCCTCTTTTCATTGATCATTATGGCCATTTACTAATTTAGGGTAAGCTCATTTGCTAGTTCAACTTCTTTTTGTTTCTCTAATTCCAATGCTCTCTTTAGGCCTTTGGTTCTTGGCCTTTTCCTTGGCACTTGTTCTTCCATCTCATCAGGATCACCATATTTTCCATATGCTTCATCAAGTAAGGCCTTAGCCTTGTTCTCTTCTCTTTTGGCTTTGAGAAGTTCCACCTCCATGATCAGTTGTTTTGTTTGCAATTGTTGGTTTTCTTGCTCAAGAAATGAAATGACATATTTAGCTCTTTCCAATTGAGTTTGTAATTGTTTGATTTGGGGTCCTTTCTCTTTGATGATCAAGCTTGTGTTTTCATGATCATCATCCCGATCCATGTCAACAAGGTCAAACTCAGTTTCTGTCTCATGGAAGTCTTCATCCTCATGTTTGCACTCTGCCTGAACCTCTGCCTCTGTCATCTTTTGCTTGCCCTTCTGTACCTACTTTGTTGATGAAGAAGGCAAGGTACCTCCCACAATTTGTTGGGAAAACACTTGCCTATGAACTCTTTGATAAATACATGACAATGTGCCCAAATTTGGCCTCTTAGGCTTGATTACCTCAACTCTGCTAGGTGACCCTTTGTGATCATAGAATGGTGATGATGATGGTGAAATAGGTGGAGATGATGGAGGGATGGATGTAGTGGGATCAGATGGAGGGGGTAGTTCTTCAGCATGATGATCATTGAGATGAGATGAAGAAGGCATATCTTCAACATGTGGAGGTTTTGGAGCAGTGAAAATATCATTGGAAATGAAAGTGTCCTGCGAGATGTTCAACTGATTAAGTTGATGGAGGATAATGATCTTGATTAGAGAGTGATGAGAAAGAGTGATCATTTGCGGCTCATACCTTTTTCCCTAAACTGTGTATTCCATTTTCTCAATGCTCTTAAACAAATAATAAGGGATATTTAGCATTCTGACTCTTGTGAAGCGCATGAGCAATCTGATATGGTATGTGTAGAGTCTGGAAAACCTGACTTCACAAGTGAAGTACTTCATGATGATTTTCATCATGGGAGCATATGTATCAAGAAGGTGGCTAAAAGGGAAGAATCTCTTTCTCTCACTTTTATGCCGAGGCTTCAAGTATGGCTCATAATACTAATGATCTAGGTTTTGAGCTTTAAACCACCTTTCACCCAGATTAGGCATTCCAGTAGCAACAACAATAATAGCTGAGGATACGGTGAAGGTTACACCAGCAAGGGTCACTTGATTGTCCTCAAGATTTGAAATGAACACTTTGGTCAAAACAGGATGGCTTTGAACTCTTTGTACCATCACACAAAAATCAAAACATCCCAAATGTTTGAAAGAAGTGACAATCATAGGTGAGGCCATTAATTCTCTGGTGTTGGTAGGTTCAAACCTCAATATTTTTCCTCCTTTGTGTGGTCTCCTCTCTTCTGTTTCTTCCTCTCCTGAAAAATATCTATTTTCTTCCTCCATGATGTATTTTTGTTCTTTTTTCTTGAAACCCTAGGGATTAGGAAATAGGAGTGGGAATGAGGTAGGAAAAATTTAGGGAGTGGAGGAAGGGATTAGGGAACTTAGGGAAGTGATAAGGGAGTGAAATGTGTATGGGATTTAGGATTTGATATTTAATTATAAGTATGTAGTATGGCTGCCTAGAGTTTTCATTGCCTAGGACTTAGGGTTTAAGGGAGAATGCACCTAGGATAGGGATTTAGCAACACAAGGGTAGGGATGGAGTTTATTGTGATGTGGGAAGAGTAGTAGGGTCTTAGGAATAGTTTTTAGGGGTGTAGGAAAAAATCTAGGGTTTGAAAGGCTTTAGAATTCCCAATTTCACATAATGAACTTCATAGCATGAATGATGACTTTGAAAGATGTATGGAGGGATGGAAAGGGCTGTACTTACTTAATAAAAGGCTTAGAAACCATGTGCTGAGGGTTTGGAGCCTTTGTTTGCAGTTTGAGAGCTTGTGGACAAAGTTTGACCAGTGCGCACGACCTTAGTGCGTGTGCAACGCTTTCAGCCCGTGCGCAACGCCTTCAGCCCGTGCGCAGTGCCTTCAGCCCGTGCGCATCGCTTTTAGCCTATGCAGAGCGCTTTCAGCCTATGCACAGCCCTTGCCTCTGTTTTTCTAATTTCGCCCAAAATCGTGAGGAATGGTGCTTTGGGGATTGTTCAATAAATGATAGGATGAAAATGGAGTCGGGTTAGATGTTAGGAAGGCCTTTATACTTGAGTGAAATTGATCATTAGCTTTTAAAAACCCACTTTCTAATGTTTCTCTTCTCCTTTTTCGATATGGTTGCTAATTTCCTTTCTGACTTTCTTCTTTGCAGGTGGATAATGTTGGAGTTTTGGCACTCTTCACATTCGAATTTGCTTGGATGAAGTTGGCACATAGTTTTTTGAGTTGACAGCTTAGGAATAGTAACTTATTACATATAATGAACATAAAATTACATAAATTAGGGAAAAAAATATTACATCTTTGTTTTTAGAATAAAATTACAATCTAAATTAAAACTGATAACTTGGAATGAAAATTAGAACTTGGGAAAGCATAATTACATGTTTGCCAATCCTCTTTAAATGACAACATGATATTATTTTTCTCACTCTCATACTTTTTTGCTGG
Source organism: Pinus taeda (assembly GCA_000404065.3). Taxonomy (NCBI): domain Eukaryota; kingdom Viridiplantae; phylum Streptophyta; class Pinopsida; order Pinales; family Pinaceae; genus Pinus; species Pinus taeda. The sequence continues at coordinate 64,880 of APFE030144854.1, read as the reverse complement.
CTTTATGCAGTGAAATGGAGTATTATTGGACCTTGAAAGAATGAAACCTAGTGACCTAATGGGACCTTGAATGAGCAGACTCCATGTGGACTTGACTGGCACAAAACATGATGAAATGAGATTTTATGATCAATGTATGCTCAATAAGACATAAGAAGGTGGGCCAACAAATATTGATTTTTGAGAGAGAGTAGGGCTTTTGACATAGGGCTACCATTAGTGAGTAAATTTTTGAATGAGGACCTAGGTGGAATGACAAAAATTTCAGAATGGGACCCTAATATGATATAAAAGAAGAGTTTTGATCACTGATGGCAATATGAAAATACTGAATCTAACATCTTCAATATGATATGTTCCTCACTCAGTCAATAAGGCATGGAAAAAATAAACAATGGCTCAAAGCAGTAGCAGGTTAAAGAAGCATCGGGGCATGGCTGATCTTACGAACTCACTTTATTTTTCTTATTCATAGGGCCCTAAGAGTATAACAATTTTCAATAATGTATAGAATATATTCCTTGATTGGCTAGGTCACAACTCAAAAGGTTTATTCCTATTTGGTCAAGGTGTCTTGTCTCCTGAGTTATTTCTATCACCTTTAATTCAATTCATAGGTCATGGCCGCTCGTGAATTCCTAAGGTTGTTTCTAGGTGCAAACAATATTTCCTCTGAATGGAGCCTCCCTATAGCATCCTAAGTAATGTGTGTTTGTCAGATCCATCCAACTGAATGAACAAACTAATGCTACCTATAATAATGTGTCATACATCTATCAAAGTGGTGCAACATATATAATAGACTTCGATCTCGCCCCTTTTACGAACATAGATCGAAGTGAAAATAAATGGAGATAATAAAGGATCAAGACACTATTTCAATCAATTATTTGAGAAATTATTTGATAGCGGAATTACATATATAATAATAGTGCAAGGCCTTGTAACGTTATAGCGAACTACTGAAGAGTCATCCCCTTATTCAAGGTCATGGTTAAAACCTCCATTGAATTGAGGGGAAGAAAGAAAAGGGTGAGAAAGTGAACTCTCGACCGACGACGCGCTTTAAGGATCGAATATAAAGGAGAGGGGAGAGGTATGAAGTCACTTGACCAACGGGAGAGGAGGCGCAAGCAGACAAATATAGTAAATCGAATGAGAGGAATAGGTTGAACTATATTGATTTAAGACTAAGGCAATGTGACTTGAGGTGCCAAGGATCTTGGCAGAGGACTAGGAAAAGGAGAATGTTCATTTTGAGAATAAGGGCCACCATAATAGGTGTTAGAATAATATGATGTGGAAGTTCCACTACAAGAGGTTTACCCCTACATGAAGGGTTATGCACATGTTCAGTTGCATGAGGACCGATTAAGAGGTGTTGGCACCCAAATGAGAAGAATGTAACCCATCATAAGGAACATTAGGATTGGTTGGGGCATGGTTGGACGCCCATGCAAAAGGATGCCATACAAAGTGTTGGATCCACCACAATGGTTACTGTACATGATAATATTAGTGGAGCAATTAATTTTACCAATTTGATTGGAGGCTTGAATGATAGACCCTATAACACCATTAACATCATAATATGCCCCCAGTGTAGACTCTTCAGAAGAACAATTATGAGGAGCATCGAGGAATAACAGTGTACAATTGCCCTTACTAGGCATAAATAAGGTCAAACTACTAGGCACTGAGAATGCTTCTTCTACTGTTTGAGGCATAATGGTAGATACATATTTGGTGATGACATGAAGAAGGTATTTCAAGAACAAATCCAAGAGGATAGGGCCTTTTAGTACAATCTTACACAAGATATATATTCTACGTCACTCATGGATATGATTAGAGATATGGATGGAAGTATTATGATGTAAGGGTGTTAGGAGCTCTATCATGATATCATATTGAATCGGTAATTGATAATGCATGAAAAATACCATGGCCAAAGGCTTAAAGTCACAAAATACCTTGGGTTTTTTTAATGAAATAATTATGTGAAAGTGGGTTTAGACATGGGAGGAACCCCATAGTATAGTGGTGTATTTCGGTAAGCTTAGATTTGGGCCCGGGGGAGCAAATTTTGGGTGATAACAAATGCCCCCTAATGTATGAGGTTAGGAGCACATCATATGACTAAAATCCATTATAGTTTTATTTCACTGGATAAGGAGGGTGCCAATGAGAAACATGATTGGGAAAGAAACCATAGAGATAAGAGACCGAAATAGCTCCACTTGTAAACATAAGACTCCACAAAGTGGTGAGTACATGATCTCAATGGGATGAGGTAGGAATACCCATACTCGTCAAGATAACTAATTATTATAGGAAGATACAATGGTGCACCCGACATAAAGGGGCTGAGCAAAATGAGACAAAATGAGGTATCAGGTACATCAAATGGTTGGAATCAAAGGCCAGAGTACAATATAATGATAAAAATGGTCCCATATACATATACACCATGACTGCAAGGGACATAGGAACTGATTGTCCTCCCTTGGGGGAGGGGAGGTGAACAACCTGAAAATCCCTAGTTAACAGTAAATGGGATCTGAAGATTTGAAATGAGCTAAATGAAGTAAAGCTCATTTCGAGTGCTCTGAGAACGGCCAAACCAAGCTAGTCAATTTGAAAGAACTGCATCTGAGGCTAGATCATGGATATACATATGAATCTCAAGCATTTGATGATGAGATGGAGCTGAGCACATGAGACCTCACCAAGTTTGAGAGAAATGAGGTCTCCCTCAACTTGGTCCAAGGTACCCATAAATGAAGTGGATGGAAAACCACATACATAGGACTAACCCCGAGAGTGAATGTGTTTATGTCGATAGGGGGAACTCCACTAGTGCCTACTAAAGTGAGGAGTCCTTAGGCCCAACATCTAAAGTACAATTGGAGGAACTGAATCTTTGGATTGAGCTGCTATGGATAGAACATGTGGGGGGCTACCTGAAGGGCCACTCCCCTAGAATCGAAGTGGATTCATCAAATGTTGAAATCATCTCCAAGATTTCAGTACCTACATGTCAAAGGGATGTTCAAAGTTTTCTTGGATTCATAGGTTACTACAAAAGGTTTATAGAAAACTTCACAAAGCTTGCTTCACCACTTTTCAAATTACTCACTAAAGATTGTGAAATTCATTAGAATTCCAGTTGTCAAAAAGATTTTGAATTGTTAAAATAATTTTTTTTTGAGGTACCTATTCTAAAAGGGCCAAATTGGTCCCTTCCATTTCATATTTCTACTGATGCCTCAGATACAACTTTAGGGGCCGTGTTCGGACAAAAATACTTAACTCCTTGTGCTATATATTATACAAGTAAAAATTTAACTCCTCCATAGTTGAATTATACAGTCACAGAAAAGGAGTTTTTAGCAGTTGTTCATGCTATCAACAAGTTTATACACTACATCACTAGTATGAGACCTTTATTCATGCAGATGATTTTGCCATTAGATATCTTATGAATAAACCAATAACTAATGGTAGGATTACTAGATGGCTTTTACTATTGCATAAATTTAATATTACCATTTTATATAGGCCAGGAAAAGAAAACACAGTTGCTAATTTCCTTTCTAGGATGCAAAATGATAATACTGATACTCTTGTAGGCACAATATATGATCTTATGATTTGAAGAAGGCACACTATATGAAGGTTGATGATGTGTTCCTTTCATGATTCACTTCTCTGATATTGAATTGTGAAAAGGAAGAACTCTGTTAGAAATAAACTACTAACATGCCACTTTATGCATATAGTTTTCGGCCAATATATTCTTAGAATCATTATTTTGAAAAACTTATAGATTGCTTTATTTGGAAGAAAACAAGAAGTCTTGATAGTCAAGTTAAATTTTACATTTATTGTTATTTTGCAAAAATTCTTTGTACGTACTTCTAGTAATATAATCTCAGTTATGGCCATGCTTTTATGAATATTTGTGGTTGATTAAAGTTCATGATATAAGTTTTACAATTTCTTGTGCTTCTTAGGAGGGTCCATTGAAGAAGTACGAGCTAGATTAGTTTGATTTTCATTTAGAATTCACTTGATTTCTAATGCTCCATTTTATTTAAAGCTTTAGATTTAAATGCTTTGTTTTCATGCACTATTTTCATAGTTTTTATATGCTCATTTCTTTCTTGTCCTTTTACAGATCAAGCGCTTGAATAAAAACTAAAAACAACCAAAATATTTATATAGTTGTTTCTTGATTTAAATAGTCTCGGATTTATAGATAATAAATAGACATGAATGGTTCTAATTTTAATGCACACACCAGTAATCTCAATCCTCCTTGATAGATGCAATTCCAGTTTAATCCTTTGCTTATTGTCATAGAATAGTATGCCTTTACTTTCCATAGCACAAAGTTCATTTGCTTTCTTAGAAACATGGTTTTATTGCTTTCTAGAATAGAATCGTCAATTGAATTCTCATATAATAAACTTTATGGCTATAATAAATTAACTTCATTTTCTTGTTCATTAAAGTAGAATTTAGAATAAGAATATAGATTTAGGAAGCTCTCATAGAAATAAAATCTAACATAAGAATTTGAATGCTTTCATAGTATTGAAATTTAATTGTCCTTCATAACATAAAATTGATTTCATAGAATAGATCACATTTATTCTTCCTAGAATATAAGTGTATTTTCAATTCAATATATTAAAATCTCATTGCTTTGTAGCTTAGAATTTCTCATTTTCATAGAACAATCATATTGCCTTATTAAGAAGTTTTGAGTCTTCATTTGCTAGGAAGTGTGTGTGCCCATGTTAGATATCTTTATGATTATGATTTGATTCTAGTCATGCAATTTCCTTCAATAGATTAGATTTCCTTTTAAATTGAAAGTTAATTTCCTAGCATATATTGTGCAAGTATACTTCACAAGTGTACAAACCTGGACTGATAATTTAATGTCAAGTACTTTAACCAACAATTAAATTACCCAACATTTTTGGTGTCATTGCTTGGGAGGTATACATAGGCACTTACTTTCAATTTAGAATGTCTTTTTTCCCCACAACTTTATTTAAGAGGAGTGGTAATACGAGAGGTTAGAACATGCACATTGCGATTGTGGGGTTCTTCCTAACCAGAGTTGTTTCAATTGCATCCCGTTTTAGTTGCATTCACTCTTAGATGAATAATTAAAAAATCATATTAAAATAATTTAGGATGCATGTAGAAGGAACGAGATTTTAGAGGTAGATTTACTAGAGGACATAGTTCAATTACATGATCACCAACCACCCCCATTAGACCACATGGCACTGTAAGAGAAACATCACCTTCCATATCATGCATTCCATCTTTTGCAGGTAGAATGCCGCTTCCTAAGGTACAAAGATATAAAAAATGTACCTAGAGAAGAACCAAATTCATCTACAGAAGTAGTAGTAGAAGAACCGACAACCAAATGAGTAACCTTCCTTTCTTCAATAGGTGAACAAATTATTGGACAAGAATTAGAAGTACCCAATGAAGAGGGAGAACAAGAGGAAGAAAATCCATTTGAGGAACCTTATATAATCTATGAAGAATAAATAATGGTAGAAGGAAAAGGAGATATAGATGATGGACACATGAGAGGAGGAGAAAAAAGACCAGCATTTGGTGGTGGTAGAAGAGGTGGAAGGCTTCCTCTTGGATGTGGTTGAGGTGGTAGAGGTGGAAGAAGAGGAAAAGGAAGTTATGGAGATTATCAAGAAGAGGAAGATCTTTTGGATTTCCTATTCATGAAATTGATACTACCGTTACTATGAAAAATATTTCTCCATATGTTCTTCCTAACTTCCATGGTATGAGGACTAAGGATCTGAAAACATTTCTCTTTGAATTTGAGGTATTATGTAGATCTTATGATTACTTGCTTGGTTCTCAAAAGTCGAAATTGTTTCTAGCCACATTGAAAGACGGGGCCCTCAAATGGTTTATGGGTTCACGAACTAATTCTATAAGGACATGGGATGCCATGAAAAGATTATACTTTGATAAATTTAAGGATTATTGTGGCAGGAATCCCGGAGATCCAATTATGGAAAGAGTAAGTAATATGCATTGAGAACGATAGGTCGAGAAGAACTTGGTAATTTGCTTGATAACTTTAAAACTATTATTCTTGGTAATCTTAGTGAGCAAATTGATATGCTAAGAATGCAGAACAAGCAAAAAATTGAAAATGTTGCTTTGTCTATATTTTGTCCTAGACGTGGAAAGAAGCATGCATTAAGAGAATTTCCTCTTGATAGTATTGAAATTTGTGTTATTTGTGTAGAGACTCATGCTACAAAGGATTTCCCTTCAATACGAAGATTAAAGGCTATTTACCAAGAAGAAACCGAGACAAATCAAACTTGAGGACAACTCTGTTATGTTGCTCCTAGAAGACCTTGCAAGCCTCGTCAAACATTTATGGCACATGATCCTAATGCATAATTTTAATCTTATGCACAACCTCAAAGTAATTGGAACACACCCCTACCTTGGCAAACTTGGCCACCTCAACCAACTACAATTCAACCTCTTCCATTACCATCTACCTCATTTGATAAAAAACTAAATAAGTTTCCTGCACAACCACTCCCCAATCCCAATAATAAAGTAACTTAGCAACCCATTTACAATGTTAAAGTCTAAAATTTTCAATCTTACATGATAAATCCTATGTATTTAAATGATGTTCATCTTATATCGGGCGAGTTTTACAAAAGCAAACACCTCCCTTTATCATTCAAGAATATAAAAAGGACAAAACTCCTGAAAGGGAAAAGACTCCTCAAAAGGAAAACATTCCTACACAAACCGATGAAAACAAAATAAGACCAAATTCCACAACTCCTCTAGCTGATCAACCCTCTATATCCTTATAAAACCTTCCTTTTTTGGAGAGATTACAAATTGATAAAGGTGTAGAGAAGCAAATAGTATTACTAGATTATGATATGTTAGATGGGTTGAAAAATATTTTCATTAAAATCCCTTTGCTTCAAGCAATAAAAGAAATTCCTATTTTTGCAAAAACAATAAAGGAGTTGTGTATTAGACAATGTGGAAGAAAAAGAAAAGAAATACAAAAAGTACAACTCATAGGAAAAAATGTAGAATTTATGATGAGAAAGACAACAATTGAAAAATACTTAGATCCAGGGAGTCTCATTATAAAGATCCATATCAATAATATCGAAATTCCAAACACATCGATTGACTTAGGTGTAACTATAAATGTCATGACAAGGAATACTATGGATAGACTAAAATTAACCAATCTTAAATACACTCCTAGTTTATCATAGTTAGCAGACATTTCTCTTATCAAACTAGAGGGTATATTAGAGTGTTGGTGCATAGATTGTCCTAGTAACTAAGGAAAACCTAATACGACATCACTCAAGATCTTAGATCCTCCTGCTCTAGGTGACAAGGGCTGCCCTCCCTTTCACCACAGGGGGTATTCCCTGATAATAATGTAAATTAAATAGTCGTTGTACAATAATGTAAATTAAATATATTTTCTAATGAAACAAATAGATAAGCTAGATTATTAAATAAATAATATTTTTTAGCAAATAGAGTTGGTAGGTATATATATATATATATATATATATATATATATTATATATATATAATATATATAATATATATATATATATATTTTTTTTTTTTTTTTTCCTTTCACAAAATCGGTTGCTATATTAATATCTGAAAAAAGGGAGGGAGTTTGGACTCCAAAGGTACATTAAGTGCAGAAGGTTGCTAGGATCAATGGAGTTACAAAATAGGATTTTCTCCTTGATCCTCCTTGTTCTATCTTTGAGGAATTCTTTACTAGAGTAGAGTCTTACATATTGAAGCAACAAAAACTGACATTCACAAAACATTTCTTATCTATGTTAATGTGACTAATGTGCCTTGCTGTAGATTCCTCCGGCTTTGCATCCCCATCTATTTGCTTGGCACTTGAAGAGCTTGGGACTGCGTTGTTGCTTTTTTCCATCATGTATTTCAGAATCGATATGGACTCTTCCGCATGGCTGCATCTGTTGGACAAATGGTTGAATTGCTCATGAAGAGAAGAGACCCTGTGCAATAAAAAATCAATTTCTGCTTGATACTTGTCATTGATGGCATGGTTCTGGCTGTCGATTCTTGCTTCCAAGCTCCTCTGCTGATTGTCCAATATTTTTTACTGGGCTCTGATTTCTTCCAGCTCAGCTTGAAGATCCGAGCAATGCAAGAAATCCTCATTGCAAGCCATTATAGAAGCTGGAGGGGAGAGATTTAGAAGGCGGATAAGAGCAGGAGGGAACTGCCTGAGGTTTCAGACAAAAGTTACAGTGTGGGCAACAGGGCTCCAAAGGGAAACAAAGGCAGGGATAATATGCCGCGAGAGGGCGCTGTGAGAAGCGAATAGGAAGAGGGGTGTAGGAAGAAGGAAGAGGGGGGGAGAATATAAGGAGAGGTGGGAGGGATGAGGACCCGTCACGAGGAGAGAGAGAGGTTCCTGAGAATGGCACGGGAAGGTCAGATGATTGTCCTGGGTAGCCCGATTGTCAAGAGTGAAGTGATAGAAACCGGCGGGATTACTGAGTATGTGTATATTTTTGTAGGGATAATATCTTTGCCAAATCCCCATGTAGATAGTGATCTTGCTGTGGATTTGGGATTTCTGAGTCCACTCCTTTCTGTCAGAGCTGTTCGATTTGGTTCTGGATGAATTGATTCGAATCATGGCAAGGGTTGTTGGATCTCCTTGTCATTGCAATGTAAGCTGCCTGCTGTCCTTTCACAAGCCCTGTTGGCATGTCTATCGGCTTGCTTATTGAGAGTACGAAGAATATGGTAATACTGAAGGTTGTCCATTGTCTGATGCAACAATTGATTTCTCTGGATGACTTGCTAGAGAAGGACATTGGGCCACTCTTTCTGATGAACCATGAGGTTAATGACAACCGAAGAATCTTCGAAGATCCTTGCTGTTATTATTCCTAATCTGCTTAGCTGAGTTAGTCCCTGATATAGGGCTAACGATTCCGCCCTGTTGTTCGAAATGTTCCCTAGGCCCCATTCATAGTATAGAATACATTCCCCATTGGCATTGAGGATCAAACCCCCAGCTCCAGCAATTCCTGGGTTTGACTTAGAAGCCCCGTCGAAGAAAAGATAAAAGCTGTTGCATTTTTGAATCTAGCTTGCAAACTCCTCCTCTTTTAGCCTGATTTTCCAAGAGTGAGAATCCTGAGTGCGTTGCTCGTTCACCATTCTACTTTTCTGAGCGATGTTGTTTTTGTCCAGAATGTAACTTATGAAATTTCACTCTTCCACACTATACATTGCTGCATCTATGCTACTTTGTGTTTTGATAGAGATAGTTTCCAGGGCCAGATTTTTGGCCTTATTGCAAATTATTCTTGTAGTTGAGCTCTTATTCTTGAAGATTTTCTGGTTCCTTGCTAGCCAATTACACCAGAGCATGGTATAGGGAAGGGTGTTCCATACTCTCTTCACCAGATTGCTCCTTTTATTTTTCTAGGGACAACTTTTTTTCCAGATGTGGATCACTTCCACTATAGAATGCTGAGAGTTCCAAGTTAAGTTATCAGTGGGAGACATATTTTTCCAACAGTCAATAGCAAAGGGGCAGTCTACAAAGAGATGATGCATCATTTCTTCAGCGTTGTAACAGTTGGGGCATCGAGATGGACCATTGATACCCCTTTTTTACAAATTCTCTGCTGTTAAAATTTTTCCTTTCAGCAGAACCCATACAAAAAATTTAATTTTTGGAAGTGCCTCTGACTTCCAAACCATTTTCCAATGATTCCATAAAGTCATGGGGTAGGTGCTGTTGCAGAGATACTGGTGGCCCGCTTGGACTGTGTAATTTGATCCGGTTAAGTCCCAACGAAATCTATCCCTCTCATTCTTCCTGATGGGAGCTTTACTATGAAGGAGAGACTGCAGAAAGCAAGACTAGGTTAAGTTCACTGGGTATAACCGGAAAGGACCACCCTAGCCAGATATGAGAATGTGGATCCCAATTAGAGATTTGGTCCAGGTAATGGATACCCCTGTTGTTGAAGAAATTTAGAATAGGAATAGTTTCTTCGTGCCTGTTCATTGGTTGCTGTCCCAGGATTTTATCAGCCCCAATATGAATACTAGCTCCCCCCATGGGGACTTTGGATGCATTCTGAGTCATGAATGGGATAGCTTTTTGTATAATCTCCATATTTTTGAAGAGTCTCTGTTGGGAATATCAGAGTCGAGTAATTGTTGTTTGGGTAGGTTCAAGTATTTGGCTTCCAGCACCCTTTTCCACCACAAAGAAGGACCAGTCATGAGCCTCCAAGCGATCTTCCCACCAAATGCTAGATTTAAGAACTTAGGAGACCTAATACCAAGACCTCATCGGTCTTGGGTTTGAATGACATGTTTCCAGCTGAATAAATTGAAATTCCTTTTGTTGTTCTTCCCTCCCTGCCATAGGAAATGGCGGAGAACAGCTTCATTTTGTGGTGGAAGGCAGTTGGGGCTTGGTATAAAGAGAAACGATAGAGGGGGAGAGAAGAAATACCTGATTTGAGGAGGATAAGGCGACCTGCTAGGTTGAGCCACAATGAGCCCCATTGCTGCACCTTCTGTTTCACTTTATCAATAATACTATCCCAGGTTCCTGCCTTTAAAGGCCCTAGCTCACTGGCATGCCCAGGTAAGAGAAATGAGTCCAATCTGGATTGCAGGAAACACCAAAAACATTTTCTATATTGTGAATGACCTTATTTGAAGTGTTCCACCCATATATACAGCTCTTAAGCTGGTTGACCAAGCCTCCAGAATACCCCATAAATTGATCAAGAAGTTTCTTGAACCTCCTTGCTATTGTAGTGGAGGCTCCTCCAATTAGCAAGGTATCATTAGCAAACTGTGAGTGATTGATGTTCGTGGCTCCATTCCCAAATTTGATTCTAGTGATGAGGCCCACTCTTCTATTGTAGTCAAGAGCTTGACTGAAAGATTCGACCATAAGGATAAAGAGATAAGGGGAGAGGGGGTAGCCCTGTTTGAGGCCCCGAGAGGATTGAAAGGCTTCACCTGGTCTGCCATTGATTAGGGGGGAAATCCAGGGCCCAGAGATGCAAGCAGTGATTAGGCTAATGAAGGGCAAGTCAAACCCCACCTTTTTTAGAACAACTATAAGGAAGGAATGCCTAACTCTATCAAAGGCATTGGCCAGGTCGAGTTTGAGAATAAACCCTTTCTCCTTCCTGGAGACACTCGAATGAATGGCTTCTTGCACTAGAAGGATGGAATCAGTGATTTGCCTGTTGGGCAAGAAGCCTCCTTGGTTTTCAGAAATCAAAGAGGGGAGGAAGGGTTTAAGGTGAGATGCTAGGATTTTGGACATAATTTTATAGGAGGAATTGTAGAGGGAAATGGGTCGGAATCGAGAGAAGGAAGTGGGCCGATTTTCTTTAGGGATGAGAGCGAGAAAGGTGGCATTGGTGTAACCACCTATTTTTGCCCTTTCTTTGAATCCATCTAATCATCTTGATCAGGTCCTTTTTAATTAAACCCGAGAACGCCCTGTAGAAACAAATTGGGAATCCATCAGGCCCAGGAGCCTTATCGGGATGCAGATTCCAAATCACTCTTCTGATTTCCTCTTCTTCAATTTCTTTATTTAGGCTGTCATTCATCTCCTTAGTGATTCCTTTAGGTAAATGTTGGAGAAAATCAGTATAATCCTCTTCTCCTTTAGCTTCAGTTAGGAGGTCTCTATAATGCTCGGACGCAGCCTTTCTAATGGCCTCTTGGGTGTTGTGCAGATTTCCTTCAATGTCCAAGATAGAGCTTACATTGTTCTTGAGCTTTCGAGCTGTGGCCTGTTTGTGGAAAAAGGCTGTATTTTTATCTCCTTCTTGGAGCCATAGTTGCCTAGATTTTAAACGCCATTTGGATTCTTCCTCCCTATCTTTATGGCTCAGTTGTGAATAGAGAACGTTTTCTTGCTCATTATTTTGCTGAGAAAGACCATGTTCTTCTATCCTTCGTTGGACACTCTCTAAATCATTCTTAATTTTCTTTTTAGCCTCCTCAGGCTCCTTGTAGTTCTCTTTTGCCCATTCCTTAATTGCCTGTTTGGTTCTTCTTAGTTTAATCTCCCAAATGAAGCCTGGGGAGCCTTCTACATGCTGGATCCAAGTCCTCTGAACAATTTCTCTAACTGCTGGGACAAAATTCCAGAGTATTTAAAAGGTATAGGTTTAAGGGGGCAATGAGCTTCCAGAGTGAGAGTAATAGGGTAGTGGTTGGAGGCTGAGGTAGTAAGGACGCTGGCATAACCTACTAAAAAGGAAGATAGGAACGAAATATTGATTAAAAACCTGTCAAGCCTCTCCATTATATTGCCAATGCCAATCCTGCGATTGCTCCATGTGTACCTGCGGTTTTTAGGAGCAACATCCACTAATTCATGTTCTTGACTGATAGCCTCTTGTCAGCCTCTAAAGAGATCCGGTGTCAAAAACTCTTCCCTTTTTTCGTTGGCATGTAAGACAAGATTGAAGTCGCCTGCTAATATGATGTTTGAGTTTGACTCCCCATCGATGCTAGCCTTAAGATCATCCCAACAGATTTCCTTTTCTTTGAAATGGTTGGGGGCATAAACGTTGTAGATGATTATAGTTTGATTATCTGTTCTGCTGTCCAGAGCAGTTCTAATCCAATGTTGGTGAAGAGTTGTTGAAGTGCAGTTCCATTTTATATGATCCCAAATGGTGGCGATTCCTCTGGAAGCTCCTCTTGAGTCGTTGGTGCATCCTTTGTATTTTTTCTGCTTATCTATTATTCTTCTCATTTCTTGCTGGTCTTGTTTTGTCTCCTGTATCAACAAAATGTCTGGCTTTTCATTATAAGCTAAATCTCTGAAGGCTGCGACTTTAGAGGGGTGCCTTAAACCCCTACTGTTCCAAGACAAGATTTTCATCATTGGATACTTGGTGTGCGGAGAGGTGCTCGTCTCTCTTGGTCTTTTTGATTTGTCTCTTTCTCTTGGTGCCCCAAAATAAAAGATTCTATTGGAGTTTGCGTTCCCATGGCTATGTCTTTTTGAGTGTTCTCATCCCTATGCTGGTTAGCTGATTTTTTACCAGGTCCAGGTTTTTTATGATTGTCATTGGAAGTTCCATGGTCTTTAGAAGAGCTTCGGGTTATCCTGGAGAGGGGTGGTTCAAGGGAGGCCTACGATGAGAAAATCTAGGAGGGGAGTGGATCTGAAAGCTCGGGTAAGACCAAGGGGGGTAAGGAGGGTTCCTCAGAAGGAGGCTCAAGGGAAGAAAGGGCTAGAAAGGGATTAGAAGAGGTGGGGAGGGGCGGATCAGAGTGGGGAGGGCAGATGGAGGTGGGGAGGAGGATGAGGGATGCGATACAGAGGGAGCGGGAGGATCTGATTCCGAGGATGGCTTGGAAGGAGGGGCAAACTTCTTCTTTTTTACTGTTTCCCAATGGTCTTCTTGTTCGACGCTCTCTGCATCAACAAGTTTAGAACATCTATTGGCAAAATGTTCGTATTCATGACATACCTTGCATTTAAATGGTATCTGCTCATAGTCCAGTTGCTGGACATGGCTCCATTCGTCCACTTTCAGCTTTATTGCTTCGGGAAGTCCTCTGCCAAGATCCACTTCAACACAGATCCTTGCATAACCCTGCATGTTGTCCTTTGGTTCGTTGCGATCTATGTATTTGCCAACAACATTCCCAATGGCACGAACAGACTCATCTCCCCAACAGTGGAGAGGGAGATGAGGGAGATGAACCCAAACCGGAACAACACTGGGGACGTCCAGTTCGGGATCGAAGTCTGGGGTCCATTTGTTGAGGTAGGGCCCCTAGAGTCCATGAAATAGGGCCCATTCCTGAAGATTAAGTCCCTATCCCCTTTGGATTCAAAATGGAATGTGTAATAACCTTTTTCACAAAACCTAATGGATATTTTCCCTTGAATCTTGTCAGACCAATTTCTTTCAACCTATCTTTGGACTGTTCTGGGAGAGGGCCAAAGGCCTGTAAATTGACCTATTAGTCCTTTTTCAGCAAGAGATAAGGCTACCATGCAAGGCAGGACTGGAGGTAGTTGAACTTCCTGAAGTACATCTAGTTTCTTATCGAATTTTGTTAATGCAGGTTTGGGGCGTTGTGGAGGGAGGGACTTCACAAGATCTTAGAAGGCTCTTTAAGGGTCGACTCCTTCCCGGGCAGAATCCGAAGGGGCCATGGCAGGAGGCCAAGGCACAGGCAGCCGCGAAGCCGGAGAGAGGGCGCAATCTCGGAGGGGTGCACGCAGGCCAGAGCTCCGATCCTGAGCGACAGTGAAAAAAAAATTGGTTTAATTCCTTTTGACGGAATTGCCAATTATTAAAAATAAAATATTAATAAGAATAAATGATGTTCAAATTAATATATCATATTTCTCACAAAACATAAAGGTTAGTAAAAATTAAAAATAAAATGAAAAGACAGAAGTTAGGAAAAATTGGTTTAAATGCATTTAATAGAAATGTTGTAGTTGAAATTATATGACATCAAGTGTTATTATTATTCATCCCGCAACAAAACAATTAAATTATTTGATTTAATTTTTCTAAATAGTAAATATTGAAAAAACTAAATCAATTTCGCTGTATCAGAGATTAACCAATTTGATCATGTCAAAGCATTGTTAATCACCACATATTACTAGTGCAATAAAGAAATGAAAAGTGAAAAATAAATTAACAATAAAAAATAAAATAGAAACACTAGTTTTATGGTATTTAAATTTATGTGCAAATAAAACCCTAATTAACATGTATTGTTAGAGTTTCGTTCTGCAACAATTAAATTCAAATATAATTTAAAAAACTTTAAATAACAAGTATTTAAATATTTAAATCATTATTGCATGCAATATTATTGAATAATCATGTTATATCAATAACCCGCACAATAAACCAGTGAATAAGACCTCACGTAAAAATAACGCACAGAAAGAAAAGAAAGAAATAGATATTATAAAATAAAAATTCTCATAGTCATAATGAACAACACCAATGTAGCAAGTACAAGATGGCCTTAAAAATAATAAGTCTTCATCTCCGATGCACCTCATCCTTCAATCTACCCCAAAAAGGTCCACCCAAAAAATTCCTTGGAATAATCTTCTACCTCCTCATTTGAATCTCTGGAAGTTCATTTTATTTTTAGTTTCCATAACTTACAGTAAAATTGCATTAATTATAATTATTATAAATAAATGAAATGTATATTTATTTCTCCCATTAATATGCTGTTTGTCCATG